>JASDQU010106010.1:143473-153673 GCA_032191745.1 Picea mariana | reverse complement strand
ACATCATAGTAAACATATCAACCCAAAATCACACTCCCTGACTCAGTCCAGAGTCCAAGGGGGTTCTACCGATGCCTCTGCATCCTCAAGGTCAAAAACCCTGCACACTCAATAAAACTGAGTCAATAGCACCTGTCTACATCAAATAGTAACACATCATGTCATCTGTCAATCGCATCATAATCAAGTATAAATGGTCTATGGTCTAACATCATAAAAGTTCAGATCACTTGCGAGCAAGTGTCCTCAAATAATAAGTCTTCTCAGTGCGCCAGAGCGGGATGTTACATACACCCCCTCTTGGTCTAAACTTCGTCCTGAAGTTTCTCAGTATAAATGCAAAAATAACGTATCATAGTCTCATAAGTCTATCTATCAAACAAAAATGGAAACTGTTGACGCATATCATATGCGTCCTCCCAGGTCGCCGAGTGCGGACTATAACTGTCCCACTGGACCTTGACCTGATCTACCATTCGACGTCGTAACTGTTGAACGCGATGATCTAAGATGCGGACTGGCTCAGCCATGAGTGCTCCCTCATCCGATACCTGCAAGGAACTCAGGTCAATCACATGTGTAGGATCACTAATATAATGTCTCAAAACAGATACATGAAAAACATCGTACATATGCCTCAAAGAATCAGGCAAGGCTAGTCGATAGGCCACGGGCCCCTTTCTCTCCACAATCTCGAAAGGTCCCACGAACCTAAGAGAGAGTTTAGCTCCCTTTCCAAACTTTATCAAACTCTTATGTGGTTTAACCCGCAAGAACACTCGATCGCCGACCTCATAACTACGGTCGACTCGGTGTGCATCGACATAACTCTTCTGTCGATCCTGCGCTTCTTTAATCCTTTGTCTTATGGTTTGCATCTGCTCTTCCATTTCTTGGATCGCTTCTGGTCCCACCAGGACCCTATCCTCAAGACGATCCCAACTCAAGGGCGTCCGACACGATCACCCATAAACAAACTCAAAAGGCACCATCTTTATGGTGCTTTGATAACTGTTGTTGTAAGTGAACTCTACTAGAGGCAAGAATTCCNTCCCACCAGGACCCTATCCTCAAGACGATCCCAACTCAAGGGCGTCTGACACGATCACCCATAAACAAACTCAAAAGGCACCATCTTTATGGTGCTTTGATAACTGTTGTTGTAAGTGAACTCTACTAGAGGCAAGAATTCCTCCCAACGCTTTTGTTGGTCCATCATGTACATGCGCAACATGTCTTCCAAGGTTTGGTTCGTTCGTTCAGTCTGCCCATTGGTCTTCGGGTGATACGCGGTACTAAAATTAAGTTGGGTTCCCAAGGCCTCTTGGAAAATCGTCCAAAATCATCCAGTAAACACCGATCCTTGATCGGATATAATCTTTTTAGGCACGCCATGCAGCCTCACAATCTCACTGATGAAAACTCTCACTGTGTCAGGTGCCTGATACGTCGTACGCACAGGAATAAAGTGAGCACTCTTCGTCAGAGTGTCTACTACTACAAAAATTGAGTCATGTCTCCTTGCCGTCAGTGGCAATCCAACAATAAAATCCATCGAAATAACTTCCCATTTTGATTCCGGAATGGCATGTGGTTGAAGTAATCCTGCCGGGTGTCTATGTTCAGCCTTTACCTGCTGACACTCTAGACATCTAGCCACAAAGTTGACTATGTCGGCTTTCATTCCGTTCCAAAAGAATAAGGGTTTAAGGTCTACCCTCATCTTCATGACTCCTGGGTGAGCCATGTAAACTACTCTATGAGCCTCACTCAGGATCAGCATCCTCAACTCGTCGTTAGGTGGTACGTAAATCCAACCTCTAAACCTCAATAACCCATCGTTATCCAATGAATATCCCTCATAATGTGGTACCATCATTGTGTTTTGTCCGATAAAATCCTTGACTTCTGTGTACCAGTCATCATCACGTTGTAAGGTGAGAATCTTCTCACATAGATTTGTCTGAAGAGGTAACACTGAAAAGATGCGTGGCCTCCGACTCAAGGCATCCACCACTCGGTTCACTGTTCCCTTTATGTAAGTAATCTCGAAGTCGTACTCGCTAAGCAATTCCGACCAACGTCGTTGTCGCGTGTTTAGGTCGCTTTGCGTAAAAATGTGTTGTAGTCCACAATGATCAGTCTTTAATTCAAATTTTCGTCCAACAAGGTAATGTCTCCAAACCTTCAAGGCATATACGATGGCTAGTAACTCCAAATCGTGCATCGCACAGTTCTCCTCATGCCTTCTCAGCTTCCTCAAAATGTAAGCAATCACTCGTACGTCCTGCATCAAGACTCCGCCTAAACCTTCCTTGGATGCGTCAGTGCATACCAGGAAGTCTGCGTCCATGTCAGGGACCTTTAGTATCGGCATTGTTGTCAACAACTCTTTAAGCCTCCGAAACACTTCCGCGCATTTCTCCGTTCAGACAAACTTCTTGTTTTTCTTCTGCAATTCCGTGATCGGATCTGCTATCTTCGAAAATCCCTCGACAAACCGTCGATAGTATCCTGCCAATCCCATAAAACTACGCACTTCTGTGACATTCGTCAGTGCAGGCCATTCCATAATAGCCTCAACCTTGGCTGGATCCACGGCGATACCTTCGCCAGAGATGACGTGCCCTAAATAGTGAATCCTGGATTGATAAAAAGAGCATTTGGACAACTTCCCATATAATTTGTGTTCTCGTAAACATTGTAGTACCAAGCACAAGTGCTTGTCATGCTCCTCCGTTGTCCGAGAGTAGATCAAAATATCGTCAATGAATACTTGGACGAACTTGTCCAAGTACTCGCGGAACACCCCGTTCATCAAACTCATGAATACTCCTGGGGCGTTTGTCAGACCAAAAGGTAAAACGGTAAATTCGTAATGTCCAAATCTTGTTTTAAAGGTGGTCTTAGGGATGTCATCCTCCTTGATCCATAACTGGTGATACCTTGATCGCAAATCGATCTTGGAGAACACTGTCGCACCCTTCATTTGATCGAACAGATCACCAATTCTTGGTAAGGGATACTGATTCTTGATCGTAGCCTTGTTCAGTTGATGGTAGTTAATGCAAAGCCTCCATGATCCGTCCTTCTTTCGTATGAAAATAACTGGTGCACCCCACGGTGACACACTAGGACGTATCAGTCCCAGGTCCAACAACTCCTTCAGTTGCATTTTCAACTCTTGCAACTCCGGGGTCGACATCCGATAAGGCGTTCTTTCTATCGGTTCAGTTCCCGGTTTCAGGTCTATGGTAAACTCCAGTTCCCTCTCCGGCGGCATCCCAGGCAACTCCTCTGGAAATACGTCCGCAAAATCCTTCACCACTGGAAGGTGTTCTAGACCTTCCGCTACTCTTTTCTCGTTTAGCGCGAGGATCGCATATAGTTTGCACCCCTTGCGCATACTCTTCCGTAACTGTAAGGAAGAGACGAACCGCAGGGAAACTCCTAGGTTCCTTCCTATAATCACACATCTCTATCCTTCGTCATCCACCAAGCTCAACCATTTCGTCTTACAGTTGAGAATCGCCTCATGCATTTCCAACCAGTCCATACCAATCACGACGTCATAAGATCCTAAGATCATGATGTACAAGTTGACCCTCATGACAAACTCTCCCAGGTTAAGGGAACAGCCCATAACCTTTCCTCCAACCTTCTGTTTAGCTCCTGAAGCCATCTCCATGAAGCTAAACTCATCCTGTTCGACTTCCTTAACCTTAATCCTTTTTAGTGCTGCACTCGAAATGAAACTCTCAGTAGCACCTGAGTCTATCAAAATACTAAGGGTCTGGTTAGTGACAGTACCTGTCGTCTCGAGCACCGTCGACTGGTACTCTGTCTGGCGGTTATTCACCACTGCATGTATCCGATGGGCCTTTCCCATATCTCCCACAGTAGYGGGTCCGGCTGATCCGGACATCCTGGTCCTCTCCAMAGGACAGTCGCGCTGGTAGTGTGGCTCCCCACACGTCCAACACCCCTTCTTCGGTCCAGCAGTCCTGGTACCCGAAGTAGAAGAGGATTGCCCACCAGCCTGAAACCCTGGTCTGTTCTGCTGAATAGGCCTAAACTGTTGCTGCTGCAGGCGACGCTACTGCTGCTGCTGTGGTCCTCGATAAGGTGTCCGCTGCTGAGGCGGTGGTCATCGGGGTGTAGCAAAATTGGATCCCCTCTGGAAGCCACGATGTCCCGGCATATGTCTCACTGGTGTCTGATGCCACAGTGCACCAGATGAACTCTGCCCTACAGGTCTCGCTGAAGTCCTGGTCTGACCCCCACTGATAAGCTCCTCCTCAGCTATGAGGACCTTTTGGACAGCGTCGTGCAAGGTTTGAGGCATCAAGATCCTAACCTTTGTACGTAGGCTGCCGTTAAGGCCAAACACGAACTGGTTGACCTTGAGCTTCTCAGTGTTAAGGTGTGGAGCATACTGGAGCAGCTCCATAAAACGTGCCTCGTACTCGGGCACCGTACGACCTCCCTATCGTAACGCATTAAACTCATTGAGCTAACGCTCAATGAATTCCTCTGAAAGGTACCTCTCTCGAAACTGTTCCTTGAACAGTTCCCATGACATGTCTTCCATGGCCATGTTCAGCTGCGGCAGGAGCATCTTCCACCATAGAAGAGCACTCCCCTTCAGTTGAAAAACCACCATGCGGACCTTCATGTTGGAGGTATAATTGCGAAGTGCGAAGCACATCGCCATATTCTCCAACCATGCCTCGGCGGCAGCGCCGTCTGGGGCACCAAAGAACTCAGGAAATTTTACCTTCTCGAGTTCACGGTGAATGCTACCTGTAACAGCCGATGCGCGCGGCGGACTCTCAGGGGGTGCCAGCGCCCTGGCCTCGTCTCGGTCCAATCTACTGATCAGAGCCTCGGACATGCATTGAAAGGATCTCATCATCCCAATAACATCACCAACTGCTATCTGTTCCTGTCCAAGAACTTGCTCGCCTCCCTGGGGGTTAGACCCCTCATGTGTGGATGTTGGTGGAGGCATCTCGCCTCCTCCCCTAGCACCCATCATCTGCCTCCGCGGCGTCCTCTAACCATGATTACCTACATGCACACAATCAACTTGATCAGCAACAGTATAATAAAACCAACTCATGTCAACGAAAGCCGTAGTGAACCCCAAGTCGTGGGTCGAACCGGCTCTGATACCATATGTAACATCCTCCTTGATCCGACAACAACGCTGATAACAGGTGCAAATTTTTTTTTGTTTTAAAGGTGTGTGCACGCGTGTAGGAGGGGAAACAGACACACTGGACTCTACGTCGCCACCCGACGACTGACAAGACGCAACCAGGACAATCACAACAAGAAGACACAAGGCGCACAACAAGTAACTGCAAGCAAAGGACACCCAAGACCAAGGCGCCCCACAATATCTTCAACAATAACGACATACTGGGTTAGGTACCGTACGAACACAAAAGGAAGAATCCGTAGGAGTAGGTCTTACTATTTCTGCACAGGAAAGCAGGGCGTTTAATCTTAGTTCTCTGCTCCGGAGAGAGAGAAGGTCCGATAGGCTCCTGGCCGACTGCTCAGGCAGAAACTAGTAATTCCCTCAGGTGTGTCGCAAGAGTGGAAACCCTGCCTTTAAAGGGCTCGAGACTCTTGATACGGCACTAGATTCTTGACGCAGAAAAAAACACAGACAATATACTAAGGCTACAAGGAGGTGTCTATCTCCCACCCAACACAAGCAGACCAAGCACACGGAAGGCTTACCAACCCAGTACCACACTGGTTTTAGGAACAACACCCTTCCTATACCAACTCCGAAATAATTCTATGAGCTTAATTCCAGAACATTTCAACATGTAAGTTCGTCTTTAACAATAAACAATATAATTCCATTATCTTGAAATAATAAACGCATTAAATTTATATCACCTCAACTTTGCGCAATAGCAGGCACCTTCAACAATAGGTGACCTCCATAAAAATACAGCTGCATTAACTTTTCCATAATGACAAACCATGGTATATCTTCAATCAACTAACCTAACAATAATCCATCACAGTAAATCTACCATATCTTTACCACGAGACAACATCATTGCATATTTAAAATCAAATAACCTAACAACAATCCCTGTCATTGAAACTACCTTATCCTTACCACAATTGCCATAACTTGAACGCTAGCCTTAACATGAGCATATTGTAAATTCATTAAATAGCCATCCTAATTAAATGCCCTCCATTACCAAGCAACTTTAATGGATAGTACATTCCCATTTACTGAATCCCCAATAAGTTATGGTACTTAGTTCCAGGGGCCTTACATTTATGTCATTAGTAACCATAAATTTCCATAGCATATGATGAAATGCAAGGTCATTACCTTTTAATACCATAGTTTCAATTTAATAAAAACATAGTCACCCTATTCTGTAGGTTATCCAACTCTAACCTTACATTTTCCTTTATGTTCCAATGACCGCACCCTTACC
The DNA here is from genome assembly GCA_032191745.1 of Picea mariana. Lineage (NCBI taxonomy): Eukaryota > Viridiplantae > Streptophyta > Pinopsida > Pinales > Pinaceae > Picea > Picea mariana. Next base: position 147,194 of record JASDQU010106010.1, on the reverse strand, counting down.
CAATCCAATTCTAAAATTATATTGACACCGCCTATCATTCAATACTTTGCAATTAGAATCATAATAATTTTCACTTAAATTGTTACCATCAACAAGGAATCATAATATCGTGACCATAAATCGACAATTTTAATCGAACCAAAATATTAAACGACAGTATTAAAACCCAATATTAACACAGTAATATTAAAACCCTATTATTAAATGATGATATTAAACCAAATATTAAAACTATAATATTACCACAATATTAACCTACTTGTTATTAAACCATTTAATACTAATCATCATACTAATCCGCTTAGTATTAAACCATAGTATTAACCACCATATTAGATCTCAATCTCACAATGATAATAATACAACCAATATTATATCTATCGTAGAACCATATATTAAACTTTAGTAATAAATACCAGAGTAATTGGAACAACATATTAACCCACCAGAATTAACCATAAGAATTTCATATTAAAAAGGAGACAGCCTTATTAAACTGAATGTTGAAGGCAGCGCATTAAACCATGGAAATTTATGTCTCCAACAACAAACCTAATTTACATTCAATAATATTTAAAGTAAGTTTACTTTAAACAGGTAATATTGGAATTGAAATTTCACAATTTAATTTTAGTGTTCGAAACCTAATAGCATAAACAAATCCAATACATTACCCTTCCATAAACCCTCATGATCTTGAAAATAGACGTTGTACGCACATCACCATTTATATTTATTGCACCCATCGCAAATTTCTGAGCATTTGAGTTGGGAATGGCTGGCATTTTTCTCACTCTACCCAACACAGGTTAATGATCGGCAACCTGGCGAACGGTGGGCACTCAACACGCTACCCAACTCAATGGCAAAGAAACCAAAAAAAAACACGGTTTCACATACCACGGAGGAGATAGGGTTCCTGCTATTCCCTTCTTATGCTGCGCAGGCGAACGAAAAGGCTACGACTATAAGGACAACGTTCTTTCAAAGGATAAGGATTTAATTCTTTTATGACAGAAAGCCAAGACAGGCAAAGAACAAAAGTTCTGTCATAGCATCTGATTTTTATCTTCTTTATTTCAACTTTTGGTGTTTAAATGTTACACCATAGACTATAATTCATAGACAAAAATAAGCATGGACCTATAAGTTATAAGCTACGCGTAATTTTGGTAGGCGACTACAAACCAGTTTTGAAAACTCCAAAATTATTTCTTGGTAAATTACATAGAATCTGCTCAACGCCTTCTTGAACTCACTTGTGGAATCTAGATGGAAATTTTCATAATATTTTATCTAAATAGGTGGTTGTTGAATGTTGGAATTATAAAAGGGCAAGAGTGAACAAAACTTAGTATCGACAGACGAAGAACAAGCAAGTTCAGTCATAGAAAATGATTTTGTATTTCTTTACATATCCAATTTGTGATCTTATTATTTAATCTTTTGGTCTTTAAAGGTTACATCATAGAATATAATTATAAATTATGGACAATAGATATAACTCTACAGCTAGAGAGACTCCTGAATAACTCTTGTACGATGTCCTGGAGTTGATATGATATCGTTTTTATAATAAGATCCAACATGAGAGAGATAATAACCATTACCTAGGGTTTAATTTACCAAAAACTAATTGATAAAAACACCGACAGGTAATAACTTAACTGCCCCGAAATGATGGAGAACGCAGACCAGCAAGAAGTTACTGCCCAAAAATTTGAGGATTTAAAAAAAAGCAGAAGACGCAGACATGTAAGGTACAGGCAGGAAATAAAACAATGCCCCGGTAAAAGAGAAGGCCCGCTGAAAATTGGCCCACGGTATATATATAAAACACCCAATATTTAAACGAAAAAGAAACCGTTGTAATCTGCCCACTGTACATATATGTAAACGCCCAATATTTTAAAGGAAAAAGAAGCCACTGTAAATTGCCCACTGTATATATACATAAACGCCCAATATTTTAAAAGAAAAAGGAAGCCACTGTAAACAATGCATGCATGCAGAATACAAATGCAACGCACATGGAAGACAACGAAACGACATAGCTGAACCAGATACGAACGAAAACGAAATAGCCATAAACCCCCAAGCAAACTGCCAGAACCCTAAAAAAGTGCCAAGCGCAGAACCATAAACTGCCCTGCTATCATTCTTACAGCATAACAAGGGGTCGATTCCTGAGGTTCATTCAACCATTCTAAAATAATCTTTATCACAAAACTTAAGCATTCATCCCAATAAAAACATAGCCATCTAAATTTTCAGGCATACACAGACTAGCACTCATCCAAAAATAAAAACATACCTTGGCCTGTTCGCCCGCTCCGGATGGCTTCCGCGTGCTCCTTGATGCTTCCGCTTGCCGACCGTAAAGAACTCACCCGTACCTCCCATCCAAACGCTAGGGGTACTCTCCTTCCCCTTTAGCCCCTCGAGCCGCAAAGGGGCCACACACAATCCAGACGGTAACCTAGCTTCCCAGCTCGCCTCCCATGCTGAGCTACCACTCAAGTCAGCTGAGAAAATCCCCAACTCCTACAAGAAATCAATCCAGTTGCAATTTTGATTGCATAACCCTATCTCATAGCAGATCCCCCTCCTTTTCCCCTTCCCCTTTATTTTATCCTCTTTTTGACCTCATCACCCCTTAGGTTTTTTTTCCTCAAAAACCCTAAATCCTATTTCTTTTAAGTTTTCCCCCCTTTTATTTTTTTGTCTTTTATTATTTTTTAAAAACTCAAAAAAGGGAAATGCATTAAGCATCTTTTCATTATATATATTTTTTTTAAATCATATATATATATATATATTTCTTTTAACTCCCATTAGTTAACAATTAATTTCTTCTTTTCAACTTTACAACCACCTAATTGAATTAATTTATTAATTCTCTTTCTTTTACCCTACACACTTTATGAAGACTCACATTAGCTTAAGTGGGCTTTTTTTTTTTTGTTAAATTTTATTATTAGCACCTGTATTGTTAATGCTAGCTAGTAGGAAATGAAATTCTAATGTTATTTAAATGGCAGAGCTATTGTGAGCTAGAATATAATGACATTGTTATTAGGAGATGGTTAAGTCTTGATTATTATATTAGGGCGACGTAGTAGTGCCTTCACTAAAAAGGTAAATTATCAAGCTTATTACTGGGAATGAGGAAAGGCCTTATGTACGCAATTTAGGAAGAAATTACTTTATGAAATCAATTAAAGGAGGAATTGTTTTATGTATTAACTCAAGGAAGGAAACTCCTTGGATTAGGTGGAGGTTGCAAATCATAAGGGTAATGAATATTAATGTATAGTCTTGAATTATGTTTTTTTTTTTTGTTTTCGACATAGGGCTCAAATTCTGAACTGGCAACGCCTAGCTAGGGGAATTGTTTAAGGATTTATTCAGGTGTTGATGTCTTAGGGTCATTTAGGCTGACTCCTTCATCCAACATTATTGCAACGTGCCCTTTAGGACGCACCACGTGCTCCAAGGGTGCCACTCGCCAACTGATTTTCTTTTGTGCAACGTTCCCTTCAAGATGCACCATGTGCTCCAAGGGTGCCACTCACCAACTGAACTGATTGGTAGACATCTATAACCCCTGGAGTCAACACTCCGCTAGGTGAACTTGTAGGAGACTAAGGGTTCTAAGGAATAAGGCCTCCGCCTTATTGCGCGCCCTTTAGAATCATCGTGAGTGACTGTCGCAGTCTGC
>JASDQU010106010.1:133235-143423 GCA_032191745.1 Picea mariana | reverse complement strand
GTGCTCCAAGGGTGCCACTCGCCAACTGAGTTTATTTTGTGCGACGTTCCCTTCAGGATGCACCACATGCTCCAAGGGTGCCACTCGCCAACTGGACTGATTGGTAGACATCTATAACCCCTGGAGTCAACACTCCGCTAGGTGAACTTGTAGGAGACTAAGGATTCTAAGGAATAAGGGCCCCGCCTTATTGCACGCCCCTTAGAATCATCGTGAGCAACTGTCGCAGTCTGCCCTCACAGCATCGTGGATCCTCTCGAACTAGTTAATCGTTAACCTACAGTTCGAGCCACAACGGGAGTGCTAGTAGGCGGTGGCAGGGCTGTTGTCCACCCCTCTCCCTCAACCTCTCTGCAAATCATGTGTGGCCCCTTTACTCCATATGTGAGTCTGGTCGGCAAGCTATCGTCAACCTGCATCATCAACAATCATGTCAGAAATGTCAACATTAAATCATCAAATCAATGAAACATCACAGTAAATATATCAACCCAAAAGCACACTCCCTAACCCAGTCCAGATCCCAAGGGGGTTCTACCGATGCCTCTGCATCCTCAAGGTCAAAAACCCTGCACACTCAATAAAACTGAGTCAATATCACCTGTATACATCAAATAGTAACACATCATGTCATATGGCAATCACATCATAATCAAGTATAAATGGTCTAACATCATAAAAGTCCAAATCACTTGCTAGCAAGTGTCCTCAAATAATAAGTTTTCTCAGTGCGCCAGAGCGGGATGTTACATACACCCCTTCTTGGTCTAAACTTCGTCCCGAAGTTTCTCAGTATAAATGTAGAAATAAAGTATCACAGTATCATAAGTCTATCTATCAAACAAGAATGGAAATTGCTGACACATATCATATGCGTCCTCCCAGGTCGCCGAGTGTGGACTATAACTGTCCCACTGGACCTTGACCTGATCTACCATCCGACGTCGTAACTATCGAACACGATGATCTAAGATGCGGACCGGCTCAGCCATGAGTGCTCCCTCGTCCGATACCTGCAAGGAAATTAGGTCAATCACATGTGTTGGATCACTAATATAATGNTCTCAAAGCAGATACATGAAAAACATCGTGCATACGCCTCAAAGAATCAGGCAAGGCTAGTCGATAGGCCACGGGCCCCTTTCTCTCCACAATCTCGAAAGGTCACACGAACCTAGGAGAGAGTTTAGATCCTTTTCCAAACTTGATCGAACTCTTATGCGGTTTAACCTGCAAGAAGACTCGATCGCCGACCTCGTAACTATGGTCGACTCGGTGCGCATCGACATAACTCTTCTGTCAATCCTCCGCTTCTTTAATCCTTTGTATTATGGTTTGCATCTTCTCTTCCATTTCTTGGATCTCTTATGGTCCCACCAGGACCCTATCCTCAAGCCGATCCCAACTCAAAGGCGTTCGACACGGTTTCCCATAAAGGAACTCAAAAGGTTCCATCTTAATGGTGCTCTAGTAACTGTTGTTATAAGCGAACTCTACTAGAGGCAAGATTTCCTCCCACTGTTTTTGTTGGTCCCTCACGTACATTCACAACATGTCTTCCAAGGTTTGGTTCATACGTTCTGTCTGTCCGTCCATGTCTGAGTGATACACAGTACTAAAGTTAAGTTGGGTTCCCAAGGCCTCTTAGAAACTCATCCAAAATCGTTCAGTAAACACCGATCCTCAATCGGATATAATCTTTTTAGGCACTCCATGCAGCCTCACAATCTCACTGATGAAAACTCTCTCTATGTCAGGTGCCTGATACATCGTATGCACAGGAATAAAGTGAGCACTCTTCATTGGAGTGTCTACTACTACAAAAATTAAGTCGTGTCTCCTTGTCGTCAGTGGCAATCCAACAATAAAATCCATCGATATAACTTCCCATTTCGATTCCAGAATGGCATGTGGTTGAAGTAATCTTGTCGGGTGTCTATGTTCAGCCTTTACCTGCTGACACTCGAGACATCTAGCCACAAAGTTGACTATGTCGGCCTTCATTCCTTTCCAAAAGAATAAGGGTTTAAGGTCTTCCCTCATCTTTGTGACTCCCGGGTGAGCCATGTAAACTGCTCTATTAGCCTCACTCAGGATCAACATCCTCAACTTGTCATTTGGCGGTACATAAATCCTACTTCTAAACCTCAATAAACCGTCGCTATCAAATGAATATCCCTCATATCGTGGTACCATCATCATGTTTTGTCCGATAAAATCCTCGACTTCTTTGTACCAGTCATCGTCACATTGTAAGGTGAGAATTTTCTCACGTAGATTCGTCTTAAGAGGTAACACCGAAAATATGCATGGTCTCCGACTCAAAGCATTAGCTACTCTGTTCACAGTTCCCTTTATATAAGTAATCTCAAAGTCGTACTCGCTAAGCAATTCCGACCAATGTCGTTGTTGCGCGTTCAGGTCGCTTTGCGTAAAAATGTGTTGTAGTCCACAATGATCAATCTTTAATTCAAATTTTCGTCCCACTAGGTAGTGTCTCCAAACCTTCAAGGCATATACGATGGCTAGTAACTCCAAATTGTGCATCATGTAGTTCTCCTCATGCCTTCTCAGCTTCCTCGAAATGTAAGCGATCACTCGTCCGTCCTGCATCAAGACTCCGCCTAAACCTTCCTTGGATGTGTCAGTGCATACCAGGAAGTCCGCGTCCATGTCAGGTACCTTCTGTATCGGCGCTATCGTCAACATCTCCTTAAGCCTCCAAAATGCTTCCACGCATTTCTCGGTCCAGACAAACTTCTTGTTTTTCTTCTGCAATTCCGTGATCGGATTCGCTATCTTGGAAAATCCCTCGACAAATCGTCGATAGTATCCTACTAATCCCATAAAACTACGCACTTCTATGACATTCATCGGCATAGGACATTCCATAATAGCCTCAACCTTGGTTGGATCCACGGCGATACCTTTTCCGGAGATAACATGCCCTAAGTAGTGAATCTTCGATTGATAAAAAGAGCATTTGGACAACTTTCCATACAATTTGTGTTCTCGTAAACATTGTAGTACCAAGCACAAGTGCTCTTCATGCTCCTCCATCATCCGAGAGTAGATCAAAATATCATCAATGAATACTTGGACGAACTTGTCCAAGTACTCGTGGAACACCCCGTTCATCAAACTCATGAATACCCCTAGGGCGTTTGTCCGTCCAAATGGAAAAATAGTAAACTCGTAATGTCCAAATCTCGTCTTAAAGTCGGTCTTGGGGATGTCATCCTCCTTGATCTGTAACTGGTGATACCCGGATCACAAATCAATCTTGGAGAACACCATCGCACTCTTCATTTGATCGAACAAATCATCAATTCTAGGTAAGGGATACTGATTCTTGATCGTAGCCTTGTTCAGTTGACGGTAGTCAATGCAAAGCCTCCACGATCCGTCCTTCTTTCGTATGAAAATAACTGGTGCACCCCACGGTGACACACTAGGACGTATCAGTCCCAGGTCCAACAACTTCTTCAGTTGCATTTTCAACTCTTGCAACTCCGGGGTCGACATCCGATAAGGTGTTCTTTCTATCGGTTCGGTTCCCGGTTTCAGGTCTATGGTAAAATCCAGTTCCCTTTTCAGTGGCATCCCAGGCAACTCCTCTGGAAATACGTCCGCAAACTCCTTCACCACCGGAAGGTGTTCTAGACCTTCCACTAATCCCTTCTCATTTAGTGTGAGGATCGCATAAAGTTTTCACCCCTTGCGCATACTCTTCCGTAACTGTAAGGAAGAGACAAACCATAGGGAAACTCCCTGGTTCCTTCCTACAATCACACGTCTTTGTCCTTTGTCATCAACCAATCTCAACCGTTTTGTCTTACAGTTGAGTATTGCCTCATGCATTTCCAACCAATCCATACTGATCACGACGTCATAAGATCCTAAGATCGTGACGTACAAGTTGACCCTCATGACAAACTCTCCCTGATTAAGGGCACAACCCGTAACCTTTCCTCCAACCTTCTGTTTGGCTCCCGAAGCCATCTCCACAAAGATAAACTCATCCTGTTTGACTTCCTTTACCTTAATCCTTTTTAGCGCTGCACCAGAAATGAAACTCTCTGTAGCTCCGGTGTCTATCAAAATACTAAGGGTCTAGTCAGCGACAATACCTGTCGTCTCGAGCACAGTCGACTGGTGCTTTGTCTGGCGGTGATTCACCGCTGCATGAATCCGATGGGCCTTGCCCATATCTACCATGGTAGTGGGTCTGGCTGATCTAGGCACCCTGGTCCTCTCCATAGGACAGTCGCGCTAGTAGTGTGGCTCCCCACACGTCCAACACCCCTTCTTCAGCCCAGTAGTCGTGGTACCCAAAGTAGAAGATGACTGCCCACCAGCCTGAAACCCTGGTCTGTTCTGCTGAACTGGCCTAAACTGGTGCTCCACGCGTCTTCACCTGATCCAACAGTTGACAAGTATCTGAATCATATCTAATGGCTCATGATCTCCTCTTTTGTGCGCTCCTCTTACTACTCCCTGGACATATAAACTTCAATGGTCCATAATCTATCAGCTCACCCAGCGATAGTTGTGCTCCCTTCTGAGCTTTGGCGCTTTCTCCTGATACTTGGAAGATTTTCTCCAAGACTATAGTCTTTGACCTTTGTCTTCATTCTAAGAACTCCACAACTCTATTCCTCCTAAGCTTCTTCTCTTGAATCCTCAAAGGATTTTGATGTCTGCGCTCCTACAAAGTCTTCACGTACTAAAGTGCTATCCTTCCTGAGATTCGCAAACACTCAGATCTCTAAGGAAATAAATCCTTCTTCCTTTCTCCTACAGATGGAGGATTTGGATGCCTTCCTATCTATCCTTCCCTCAAGCAACCTCTTTTTGATCCTTTCAGGGTGTTCAACAACCCTGCTAAGATCCTTCTCCTTGGGTTCTTTTTCCAAAATATAGAACTCAATAGATTTCTCTTCTTGTGCATGTTTGCACACTATCTCAATGCCCACCTGGTAGAGTATCCTCTCCTATCTACCTTATGTTCCTACTCAATTCCCACTTGGTAGATCTCTCAGAATCCTCAGTGATTATAGTTCTCCTTGAACTCACAGTAGAGTTCTTCTCAATGCATCACTACGCATATGCTCAATGCCCACTTAGTAGAGCTTCACAGAACTCCCCGCATAGTTTTTGTCTTCCATGCACCCCTTGCACCTGCTCAATGCCCTCCTGGCAGAGCTTCACAGAACTCACTCATATATTCTGTTTGCAACTATGTTTTCTCATACACAACCTTGCCTCTAAGGTATTCGACAACCTTGAAGTCTTCCTATGAGTTGATGATTCTAGTTCATGTGCCCACCTGACACGTCTTTGTCTGAATTCGCAGAGTTCAGAAGTGCTTCTGTGCACTGGTATTCAGAGACCATAGTACTCTGTCACGCCCTCCTGGTATGAAACCACAAATATCCTCAAGCCTAAAAATCAAACACACTCCTGCAAATGCCTAGCATACATCTACAGCATAAATTCACAGCATAAAATAGAACACACCAAGACATCCACATAACACAGAAATACATGCAGTAAAAACTACTTCTGTTTGTATTAAAATGACAAATGCATGTTTACAAAGGTGTTCCTGAGCATGGCCTGTAACAAGGTCTCGACTCCTCTCTTCCGCTCCCCTACTCGCAGATTCTTTTCTATTCTATCCTCGCTCTTCCTACCAAATGAGATCCTCCCAGATCTTTTTACCTGAGGGGGCTCTTCGAGCTCTTCCCTCCAATATACCTACCCTATTCAATTACATTGAATGGGTTGTCTAGTCCATCAAATCAGATCTATATTTCAGCCTTACACACATTAAAGTCCTACCTACTCTAATGCCTGCACAAAGGCACGGCTCTATGTCTCAGTAGCCTAGACATTTAATTTACATTCAATTACAAAATTGAAGATGAGGGTTGCGCCTCTCTTCAGCCTTGAATGCACACGCTGACATGGATGGCTAGCTGGTTGGCTGACTTGGAGAGATGCTCCTACATCATATCCTCTGGATCATATCTTGCTCCGTCGACATATCCTTGGCTCCCGCTTCTGATGTTGCGGGGATTGACTATATTTATTTTCCCACCCTCTGTGTTTCTCTGATCTATTCTAGGAGATACCTCATATCGTCCAACACATCATGAATCCAATCCCTTTGGTGCTAGTGTTACACATTTTTTTTGTCACCCCTATGACCATTAATTATGTAAACCTATCCTTTCTATTTAGAAGGATCGATGGCCTTAATCCTTGAAGAAGAATGAAGATACTTTTTCCCAGAGAGATGAAATTATACTTTTCTTTTGTCAAAAACCTTATAAAAAGGGATCATTGCACCTTTCTTAGTGTTAAGGGTGAAACGATAATATATTTTTTGTAGGTTTCACCATAGTTTCTTGCGACATCTTCACATTTTTCTCAGTGTTAAGGGTGCGATGAATTTCATACAAAGTAAAAAGAGGAATTTCTCGAAAGTTCTAGAATAGAAGCTTTGAGGGTGAGGTGGCATCTGATCGATTTGGATCTGATTCGCATCCTTGATCTCATGGGATCATCCTAACCTCTTACCCTATCCTTTTCATCCTATAAAAGGAGAGGATTTCTCATTGGGAAAGTTATCTTTTGGAGTTGGAAAGTTCTTGAGTTTTATAGCTTGGATTTTTTAGAGCTTGTATGTTGGCTTTGAGATTTGCTTTGTCAAGATAGATTTTTGATCTCAGAATCTGTGGAGTAGAAGTTTGTGGGAAGAAAGGAACTGTTGGAAGGTACCTTAAAACATCAAGGCATTAGTTGTATCTTTATTCCACATTCTTTAATACAATGATATATTTCTTTCCCATAAAATTTGTCTTATTTTATTGTATGACTCCTTGATCACATACATAGTTTTTGTTGAGTATGCATTGTTGCTTTCACTTCATTGGATTTTGTATTTTATAGGTTCAACATCCGATAAGACTTGGAACAAAGCGATGATGACACTAGCGAGGACACACAATGTTTAAAAGGTATGTCATTTATCTCTTTTTAGTTAGTATGTTTGATAATTAAAAAATAGGGAAAGTTCTATATTTTGTCTTGTTTTGTTCTAGTTTTGTGGTGAAACTAGGGAGATTTGTTTGTGTCCACACTTATCTATTTGTCCAATAACAAAACTAGTGACCATACTGGGGAATGGATTGTTTTCCTAGTTTGTCTTGATTTCCTTATTTGATTTCTTGGATTATGTTTTTTGAGTCACTGGGAGATCCAATTTGACTCTCTAACAGTTAAACCTCACTGGAAAAAATTTCTTTCTTTTTAGTTTTTCCATTTTTCCTTTGATCATTGCACCCTACTTTGAGAGATAGTGTGACGATCTAGGATCGACACACCCTAAATTTTCACACAATGCGACGTATTTTCATTGTATTTTTTCTCTAGCCTGCGAAGATAAAGGATCGTCGTGGCATGTTAGTTTACAGCCTGTGACGATTGTGAAAAGAATGGCTTTTTTATGGTTTTTCTTTCCCAGATCTTAGATATGGTTTTGGGGTGATTTTTTATGTCTGACTATAGTCTGCATGACAACCTTGAATCTTCTTTTAGCTATCTTTGAAACACAAATTTATATTTCTTGCTTTGCATTAGATTGGGGTCATATTTGCATTTGAAGTATTGGTCTACAGTCTCTTTGGCTCATTTCTTGAAGATCTTGATATTAATAAGTTTGAAAAAAAATTGGGACATTGTGCATCTAGGAATGATAAATGTTTTCTCCTTTGCGTAATATATCTTTCATCAAAGTTAAATGTTTTCATTTTCATTTCTTTGTGTTGTTTAGAGTCGGTCAAAACACCATTTAGTCCATGCCATTTTCCTCTTGAGTAACAAAATCCTTAAAAATAAAGTGATAAACTAAAATTTATTAGACATTTTTTATATTTTCTGGTAGAAAACCTACATTATATTAGTTGTAGTGCTTTGAAATAGGTGTGAAAGATAAATTTCCAAAGATGAAAACAAACATAGAATCTTGTGTTAGGGAGAAGTGAAATCCACTTTCTACAATTTTTCCTGGGAAGCCCTTCTAACACAGGGGTCAATCACGAGGTCGCATTAGGGTCGTCAGAGTTACTTGCCCTGCTTTTTTGGTCTTAGTGTAGAGATTCACATATTATTGTGGGTCACTTGAGAAGAAAATCTTGTGGGGACCTTCTCGAGTTGATTTCAATCTTAGATACCCTACCTTTGCACATGGATCAGACTGTTGACTATTTCCCCAGGCATCATTGTCATAATTGGTAACCTTAGTATCATATCCTTTTAGGGTATTCACACAAGGTGAATGTGGAGGGGAAATTCTTCATGGTACCTGGAATCGACGTTGTCCAAACTCACTCGGGATCCTTGGAGGGTATACCCATGTTGGCCAAACTCACAGTCCATCCCCCTTAAGAAAGATTTGTTAGGTAGCTAGAGAGGCAGTGGGAAGGGGGGCATAGGGCACATAATTATAATTGTAGAGGCTTTTCAATGTGAGGTGGAATAGGTCCACTATATTATTGTTGGATTACTGAGAGGCGGGGTGAATTAGTAATAGAGAAATTTAATCTTTTTTAACCATATAATCCAAGTGTTATATCAATGTAGCATTATCATCCAATAACTGTAGAGTAAATAAGAAATGAACAAATGAACAATCATATACATACATAGTACACCAGTGTTTTACGTGGAAACCCAAATTTAGAGAAAACCACATAATGTTTTTTCTTATATGTCTTGAAGAATTGCATTCATTGGAAACACCAACTTCCTTTGTTTTCCAGGTGCAATTGGAAGGAGGATCTAACCCCCTAGTTTCTCAAGATACAACCTGAAGGAAGATCCAACTCCCCAATTCTCTGGCTACAACCGGAAGGAGGCTACAACCCCCTATGTTCTCCAACTACAACTAAAAGGTGGCTACAATCGCCTTCCCTTGCCCCATATAACCACCCTGACGTATAAGTAGAATGATGGAACCACTGTCACACTATCACTGTCAGATATATTGTTGTAAACCTAAACCAATAAACCTACACCAAACAAACTTTACCAATAACCTAAGCCATGTATCAACCATGCATCAACCTGTACCTCAACTTGTAATCAACCTATACCATAAACAAGTGCATCAACCATGCACTAACCTGTACAAAAAAACTTGTAATCGACTTGTACCATAAACAAGTGCATCAACCATGCACCAAGTATGTACCAATCATGTATCAACTACTCATCAATATTTACCAACATCATCAACTATACACCTCATGTATGTGCCAACTCATCAAATACTTGTCTCAACCATGTACCTCAACCAAAATCCATCATCAATTTCATCATCAAAATCTTATTTGTAACTTTGTAATAGACCTGGTGTATATGATCACATACCTACAAACCTTCCTTAACTTTAACAATAAGAGACTAGCATTTTCATCAAACTTTTCTTTAGCCTCACATGACTAGTTTTGGATTAGTCAACAACCCTAACTTGAAATAATCATAACTATGTACCTGTAATGAATAAAGATTTGAAAATAGTAAAAAATGTTCTTCAGTGTGTTTTATGCAATTCCTCTAGGTTTCACTACTTGGAACCTCTCAGAAAGGGAGTTATAGAAAAAATGACATACCTTGTTGAATTCTGACTTATTCTAGAGAGTGAACATGTAGAGCATGCCCTGTACATAATGTTTGTTGTATGGATCTGAAACTTTTACACAGAATGTACTCTAACCAACAAATTTTTTCTTACTTAATTTGGATATGTTATGAAAAATTTATGATGTTTTTACCTGAAACACATGTTTAATACTAGTTTCAGGACTAGCCACAAACCCTATTTTCCACGGAGTGTAACTCCAAAAATACAACGACCCACAAGCTAAAATTCATACCAAGGCTACTTGGATATGTTTTCTCAATGGCCTCTCAATTGCATGGTCAAAAGCATTCTATAAAAAACGTTATTTTGAAAATGGTGAGATGACTTGTAAATAATATACCATAGAAAGCATCATCAAAATAATTTATCCTCCCTCGAATTTCGGCCTTCTTTTCTTCACCTTCTCTCTGAAATTTGGCTTGGATATCCTTTGGTTACCTCAATCACCTATAGATATTCAATATGCTCAAGTGTGT
>JASDQU010106010.1:72238-104316 GCA_032191745.1 Picea mariana | reverse complement strand
CCCCCCCCAGCCTATCAGTCCTCCAAGACTTGTGCTTTAACTCTGCACTCTAAGAATAGTAAACAGTTACAAAGACATTGACACCTGTAGACTGTTTCTAAACAAACAAAACGATTTGGCAACTACTGATTTAACATCTGGAGTTAGTTAATGGTTTGCTGGCGAATGGAAGTTAACAGCATCACAATGAACAAATGTGGCAGAAGTCGAATGCCTGAGGTCGTTTTAGGTATGCTGCCAGTTGGAGGATTATGTTTAACCTCTGCCTAGAAAAAGGGACACCTCTGCCACCTTGCTGTGTCTGTTGTTCATTCATGGAGGGTCATTTCGCCACTTGTCATTCATGAAATGAAAATATCTCTGGTCGAGTTGCCATCTTCATTTGAAACGCTGCCTCAAACAATGAGGCTCTGCCACCTGTGTTTAAACATGCTCTGCCACCTGTGTATTGTTACCTACATAGGTTGACATCAGTTTGAACTGGTCGGGTTCCCTGTTTGCCACTATCCTCAGCGATTTGTAGTTGGAATTCCTTTTAATCGATGTCCCTCATCGACAACTAAACATTTCCATTCATAGCGAGCCAAAGCCTTGTTATCTGTAGGTTGCATCTCATGACATACAACCACTCCAGAGACTTTTGGTTTCTGATGCATCACCTTCATGTTCTCTACAGGCCAAAAATAAAAATGGAGTGAACATTATTCCAGGAAATCAAATAACCCATTATAGTAGGTTTAGTTGCTGTTTGCAAAATTGGCATCTATAACATCATCGCCTTGAGATCTTCAATCTTATCTGAAAGATMTRACATTAACCTTTTAAGMACATTAACCTCATCTTCCGTGGCACTTATAGCCAGTGCGCCATTATGGAGATCTCCCTCAGAAACATTATTTGTCTGTGCATMTTTGCCAGAACTTTCACCTTTGGATGTCTCAGCTTCATTAGTGAGTCTCTGCATACRGGATGCACATATTGAAAGAGCCCGTTGGTAGTAATTTAGAGCATCTAGAAACTTGTTCTGCATCTRTAGAGCCAAACATATCTTAAAACGTAGTTGTGAAATATGATGACGGTTGGGTTCCTCTAAGCGTTCTAATATAGAAAGAGCTCTCAAGTAATCACTTAATGATTCTCTCTTTCCAAATATATATCTCCTAAGGCACTTATAACATCCACTTTTTCGATAGTATCTCCCTGTTTATCCAGAATCACTATAGCAGATTCAAGCATCTTCCATGCCAAATCTAGATCTGAATCTTCTTCATCTTTACCTTCCACATCAACATCCTCACCAGCATCTTCCTCGTCACTTTCTTCTCCTTCAGCACCTTCCTCTTTTTCCATTGTCCCTTCATCCATAGATTCGACACCATATTGATCACTGACAGATCCTTTACCATCTTGATCACTGACAGAGCCTTTACCTTTGTCATTCCTAATAGGAACTTCAGTAACAAGAGGTTCAGAGGGTTCACCCTTGCCAACTTTCCCAGAGATCACTTCTGTGGCATTCTTTGAAAAATACTCTGGCTTCTTTAGGAAACTGTTCATGGAAAAGGTGTAGTCGAGAGCCAGCCTCATTAATGAAATCAATAGCTTTGTCAGGAAGGAAAAGATCACTGACATACTGATACGACAACTTTGCAGCTACCATCAAAACCTCATCAGTATAACGAAGCTTGTGATGAATCTCATATCGCTCACGTAAACCTTTCAGTATCTGTATTGTCTCATTAACAGTTGGCTCTTGCCTTTGTACAGGTTGGAATCTCCTCTCTAGCGCTGAGATCATTCTCAATGTGTTTCCTGTATTCATCCAGGTAGTGGCTCCAATACACTGCAGTTCACCTCGTTCGCATCTGTCAATCTGATATATCAAACCGGCCTTGGTATCTTTTTCCCTTTGATTCGTGGGTTGTGGTCTCAGGTGCATGGAGCTGGAGCGTTGGAGCTTGGCCCCTTGCACTCGAGTGTTGGCTTGGATGTTGTTGATGCATACGCGTGGCTCCCTGCCAACGACACCTTGAAACTAATTTAAACACCTGGCAGAGGGTTTAGAGCTGCGTATTATATATTTAGGTTTTCTGAGCTCATTATCCCACATTCACGAGGAGAAGGGATTTTAAAACCTTTATATATTTGCATGTTTGCAATATGCACTCGATGACATGAGCCCAAGGCTATACTCTGGAGTTAGGCACTGGCGATGGCTTGTGTGTTGGTTGTTGGTGTATGAGATGGCGTTGACTTGTGTGTTGATTGTTCGGGTGTTGGCCTTAGGCCAATATAATTTTTTTTTTTTTGCCAAAAAATTTGTCAAAATATTTATAATTTGATAAACAAGATTAAATCTTTGCACAAAGACCGAGGGGTACTTTTGGCTAAATTCACCAAACAGAGATTATGAAAACCCAAATTAGCATTTGACCCTCAAGAGTCAAATTTCTCCATTTCAAACCACTTCACAATTTGTGATAAAATTGCACCAGAACTCGCTTTGAAGCTTGCGCGCAAGCATCCATCTTATGCTTGGTCAGTGTCTAGCGCTTTCCGCTGCCTTCGCCATGCGACATGAGCGAACACATATGCCTGAAAAGATAAATATCATTCAGAAAACTGATTCCCTATTATATAGGGTACTAACAGAGCCTCTGAAATTCCTTTGCGCATTTCTCAGTCCAAACAAACTTCTTGTTCTTCTTCTGCAATTCCATGATCGGATTTGCTATCTTCAAAAATCCCTCAACGAACCGTCAATAGTATCCCACTAAACCCATGAATCTACACACTTCTGGGACATTCGTTGGCATAGCCCATTCCATAATAGCCTCAACCTTAGCTTGATCCATGGAGATACCTTCGAAGAAGATGACATGACCTAATTAGTGCATCTTCGATTGATAAAATGAGCATTTGGACAATTTCCCATACAATTTTTTCTCTCGCAGACACTGTAATACCAAGCACAAGTGCTCATGATTCTCTTCCATCGTCCGAGAGTAAATCAAAATATCATCAATGAATACTTGGACAAACTTGTCCAAGTACTCTCGGAACACCCCATTCATCAAACTCATAAATACCACTGGGGTAAATCACATCGTCATTTTCTCCAACCACACCTCGGTGGCTGCGCTGTCTGGGGCACCAAAGAACTCGGGAAATTTGACCTTCTCAAGTTCATGGTGAATTATACCAGTATCGACCAGAGCACGCAGTGGACCCTCAGGGGGTTCCGACGCCCTGGCCTCATCTCTGTCCAAATGAATGAACAATTAATTGTTGTCTACACCGATAAAAATTGCAGTAAAAATTTGCTCTCAATATATAATGAAATCATGCAAGTTCTCAATCAAAGAAGTAGGTAAAATAAAAATGATTTTCGAAGGTTCGATCACAGTCTCCAATAGGAGAGAAAAAAAGAGAGGCTTTCATACAATTGGTTACTGTCGATAAATAAATCCAAATCACAGTCACGATTAGTTAAAAAAAAAAACAATTTAATTCAAGTGGACAATGCTGAGATTTCTCCATGAAAGAGCCGGGAACTGTCATGGAAATCATAGAGAATAAAATATCCTCCAAAATCACAAAGGTGATATAAAAATGCAGAGGATATTGAGATGATCATCCATACACAGAAAAACAGGGCATTAGAATCTATAGGTCTATTAACACCAAAGTGACGACCGTCGATTCGGCTCCTGGATGACTTCTCAAGCATGGAATGATGATCTAAGGATAGGGATGAAAGATAAAGCACAATATCTTCATAATTATCAATAAAACAAAATAGAATAGTCATAGCAATCAGGGGTTAGGTTGCCAAGGAAATCAATTCGAAGCAGCGAGCGTAAATCTATGATGACTTTCAGTTCTCGATTAAAAACACTGATTAAAAAACTTTTCTTTACACAATATAAGTACAAAAATGAAATCGCAAGAACAATATTAATCTACCATTCAAATAAATGCATGCGTATCGTAGCCCAAGGTGATAGCTCCAAGTCGTTGTCTTGCACGCGCTTCGTGCAGCTCCTGCTTGCCGACCAATGTGACTTTACCGGTACCTCCCAACCAACGATAGGGGTACTCTTTCCCCTGAGCCGCAAAGGGGCCACAGACACTAAACCAAAGAACAAATAGCACCCAGCTCACCTCGCAAGGTCGAGCTACCACTCGTTACCCGAGCTGGGTATCCAAACTCCCACAAGATAAGTCAGTTAAGACAAAAATTCTGTAGCATAACATTACACATAAAAGATCATCCCCATACTCCTCTTCCTCTATCCTTTTTATAGGGTTTCTAAGTGATTTATTTCTCAAATTCCTATTTAATTTAATTTTCATTAATTTAATTAAGAAAAAACCTCCCTTGTACACATGTCACCCATCCCCCTAGCTGCATCAGAAATTAATTTAATTAATTATTTAATTATTCCTATTTCCCTCACCCACCTAAAAGAATTCCTAAAATCGCTCCTTGGTGTCCCGATATTCCCTTACACATTTTAAATGACTTATGCCCTTACTAAATTCCTAGTTGAGTTCATAACTAGAAAGTTCTTAAAGGCAAGATTCCTTACTAAGTTAGTCAGTCATCTTTTTCCTTACGTTTCCCTTTTTATTTATGTTTCCACTTTTTCCCTTAGTTTCATATTTCTTTTAAGTTTCCCTCTTTTCCATTTTTATTTAAAACTCAAATTAGCAAGTGTAGAAAAACCACCTCTTTCTCTTTTTAATTAATAAAATTTAATTAGCATATTTAGAAAAAAAATCATTTATTTTTTTAAAATTTAATCCCCCAAAGTAATTTGATTTTAATAAATTAATTGAATTTCTTACCCCCTTTTGGTCACATGTTTAATTATGATTATTATTATTTCTCTCTCTCTCTCTCTCTCTCTCTCTCTCTCTCTTTTCTTTACCACAAGTATCACTTAGACCTAGATTTTAATTTCCTAGGCTGGGTGACATTTTTATTAGGGAAATTGTTGTTAAATATTACTTATCACGTCATTCATTTTAAGGATGATTAGGTTTATTCACTTACTCGTTGAAATCACGACGTGCCCTTCAGGACACACTACGTTCTCCAAGTGTGCCACTCACTTTTTTGTGTTTTCCTTGCACGATGTGCCCTTCAGGACACACCACGTGCTCCAAGGGTACCACTCACCTCTTTCTAATTTCCTTGCATGACGTGCCCTTCAGGACGCACTACGTGCTCCAATGGTGCCACTTGCCTCTTAACTGACTTGGTAGACATCAAAAACCCCTGGAGTCAATACTCCGCTAGGTGATCTTGTGGGAGACTAAGGGCCTCTAAGGAATAAGGCCCCTGCCTTATTGTGTGCCCCTTAGAATCATCATGAGCGACTGTCACAGTATTCCCTCACAACATCGTGGGTCTTCTCAAACTAGGTAATCGTTAACCTATAGTTCGAGCCATGACAGGAGTGCTAGTAGGCTGTGACAGGGCTTCTGTCCAAACCTCTCCCTCAACGTCTCTGGTTGTTGTGCGTGACCCCTCTACTCCACATGTGAGTCTATTTGGCAAGCTATCATCAACCTACATCATCAAAAAACCATGTCAGCAATAATAATCAATCATTATAACATCTAATAAGATGTAGATACATCATATCTACAACAATTAAACCCCAATAGTTCACTCCCTGATTCGATCCAGAGTCCAAGGGGTTTCATCGATGCCTCTGCATCCTCGAGGTCCCAAGTCCTGCACACTAAGGAGAACACAGTCAATAGCACCTATCTATGTAAATACACAAAATAACATATAATCATATCCATAATGCCTCATAATCATAATCAAACAGCCAATAATATAATAATCTGGATCACTTGCAAGCAAGTGTCCTCAAAGAATAAGTTCACTCAATGCGCGGAAGAGTGGGATGTTACAAACACACCTACACACATCCATTGACATATTATTTTCATGGCTTAGTGCCATTTTTCACCATTCAACAACTTGATCAACGGATTCAAATCGATCGACATGAGGGTTCATCTGATACCTTCGAAGTGCTCATTTTACACATGCCCCTGCACCATCGTGCTCCCCTTTTCCATGACCAGTCTAAAAAAATCTAACAATGTGTAATGTTTGATTTTTTATGAAGACGACATAACCAATAGAATGATCGTGAAGATTTCAACTGACCCACACACCCATCTGACCATATCCAATTTTGATCGAATCTGATTCAACGTTCTTTCAATGAATCATAAAATTTATCAAAACAATGTTGTACATAATGTGTGTCCTATGCTCGATCATCACTTATATAAAAGTGATATTCTTTAATAACATGTCGATTGTCGTTGGTGCTTTCTATGTTATCAAGAATTCATTGATCATGTCTATATAGAACGTGGAAAAATATCGTGACTTGATCAGAATGATAATATTCACTCTGTATTTCTTTTTGTGCAGTGAATGTGTAATTCTCTGCAAAATCAACTAAAGACAAAATTGCCCCTGGTGGAAACACTTCACGGGATTTTTTGAATTGTAGGTCTTTCCATCGAGCTCTATGTGAATGCTTGGTGTATTTATAAATTTCTTCCTCAAACTTCTTCAAAAAATCTATCACACAATTTTTATCTAGTTTCAAATCAGTCCTTTTAGAAATAACATTTGAAGAATGTGGAGCCATGCTGTTGATATATCCATATCTCTTCCAATTGATTGTTATATTAGAAAATGATTGATCATTCATATCAATAGGATACTTTGAATGAAACAAACTTAGATTTCCACAATGATCATATTTCTTTCCACAAAAACATTTTTTTTTGTAAAATAATTCATCACATTCTCTTTCACATAGAATTTCATATATAAAAGCATAGAATGTGGAAGGAGGAGGTGGACTTGGCCATAAAGTTTTACCAAAATCAAGAAAAGTGTCGTAATACAACTCAAATTCCACATAATAATGACAACAACAAGTGTCACGAACAATGATAGGTCTAACAAACCATGGTTTTTGTTGCACAAATGTATTGATGGAAATTTTAACTTCTTTGTGCTCTTCTTTGAACTTATTGAACAATTCAATTTGTGTCATTGGAAATATATGTTTTGGATGTTATTCATATTTTTTTCTTGCTGTTCTTTGTCGCAACACATCCCTTGTATCTGGTGAAACATGAGATTATGTCAAACAACAATTACAGGCCAATTCTTTAACATTTTTTGCAAGTCTATCTTTGTAGGGTTGTCTATAAATCACTTTTCAACAAGTCACTTCATCATTTGCAATCAAAATTTTCTATGTTTGTACAATGTTTTTCTTGATGTTTCCATCGTTTTTTCCATGTGTCGTGTCAAACGATCTTTTATATTGCTAGATGAAACAACTATTGTTTGTATCGTTCTACGTGCAACACTGGCATCTTTTTTTAGAGATTTTCCAAAAGCTTTTAATACACTAGTTATATTGTCAAAGACATTTTGTTTCACCTTTGTATCTTTTGTCAACTTTTGAATACCCAATAATGATGTAGCTTCTTTTAACTTTCTTGACTTTATTAGACAAAGTAAAATTTGAGCTTGTACTGTTACTGATTCATCTTTGAAAAAAGTATTATGCATATTCTTAGTTCAATATCTTATATAATGCTTAGCTTCTTTCTTCCCAAATTTGTCAGTATCAACATTTTCTAATATTTCATCATCAATGTTGATAGTTTCTCCTGCATATTTCAATTTAAAGTTTATATTAAAAAAAAAAAACCGAACATAAATTCACTAAACTATATACAAGTGTTCATCTTGTATTATCTAAATTTGTGTACATAGCTATAGGTGATTCGTCTTCGGCTTCAATTTTGGTTTCAACGTCTTCTGCTTCAATTTCGGTTTCAACGTCTTCATTGACATTATGAGACAAATCTATTTATGTTTTTTGAAAAACATCAAATCATAATTACAATCAATTATATTAAACAATATTTTAAATTTTAATTCTATACTTTTAATATAGACAATATGTGCATGCATACCTGGTTGGACTTCTTCTTGTTGAAAATCTCTATTTACATTATCATCGTTTCTTTCTTCATTATTTGCACGTTCTTGTTTATTTCTCCAATAATGCTCTATCCTTTTATCATTATGGTGAGTTCCATCTCAAGTGCGATCAAATTTTCTCTTGCGTAAACTTTTGTTTCCCATGAGTATAGTTATCTATAAAAGTTATGTTCAACAAAGACTTCACCTTGAAAAAATGCTCAACATTTATCTTTCAACATATAAATTGTTATTCCAATAAAAACTTGAACAAACATCAATTACCTTCTTCAACAAAAACGAAAAAGATGATTCAAAACTTTGTTTAGGTGCTCTAGAAAACCATTAAACAAGCGATGAATTTTGTTAAATGTGTTCGACCAAAAGCGTATTTATATTATTTGGCGCAAAATGAAACGATACGACATGTCTTTTCATTTTTTCCGATCGATAGACTTCACTCAACCATCTTTCGGCCAAAAAAAATGCTTTTTCGACTGGAAATATTGAAGCTATTTAATTTTGATGAATTCCGTTAGAATTTAGTTTTTCGGCCGAAAGAATATTGTTTCGATCGAAAGATTCTTTTGGCCAAAAACTAGAAATTGGGACTGTATCCAGAAACCAGTGAAATCCCCCAAGCTTACCTGAACTTTGGAGGTTGCAGACTCCTACAAATACTCAGAATTTGGTTTCGAAAATGACACCAACATTTTCAAAATTGAATCTACTTTCAATTCCTATAATTTGTTTTCATTTTCATTATTTTATCTAATTTTATTTAATTTTAAAAAAAAATCACTGCATAATATTTTCAGCAGACATTATCATTCAGTGAAATGAAATATCTATATCTCTAAAAATACACAGTGAAAAATTTAGAAAAAATTATATTGATATTCCTTAAACTATTCTTTTCAAAAGGGTATTTTTATATTTTACTTTTAAGTAAAAATTAAGATAGATACAAGGTGGGAGAAAACATATGTTTAAAATCTACAATGTTTCCAGCTTGGTCAACTTCAAACAATTCTAGAAATTATAATATTCATCCGTTAGATTCAAAATTATAGTCATAATAAAATAGAGTCTCTGTAGATTGTTGCAGTATATTTCGTTTGTTAAAAACAAAATTTTAATAATAGATACATTGTTGGGGGAAAAAATAACTCATTATCATTCCTTTCATGTTTAAGGAACATACTGTTAAAGAATTGTCAAATTGACATATCAAATATTAATAAAACAAATTTGAAAAATAGTCATTGGAAAGCTAACAAAATTCTTTACAAGTTTTGTTTTTACTGTAAAGTGAAATTATAAATAAAAAAAATACTTTTGTATGCCGAAAATGAAAGAACTTGTGAATATATGGTTTTTTTTTCTCATAAAACAAGCAAAATAGACACCCATCTTCATGATTTTACCTATATTTCAAGTACAAAACAAATTGTATCATGGTCACACGAGTCTGTGTAGAGGATAAAGAGGTTGTATTGTGATATGGACACATTTCACCATATATGGTTAATAAGTGTGTTTTGCACATGTTTTATCTTAACAAAAAGACAACGGATATTGTAATTGCACATGTAGTTGTCCAATCATTTCTTATGCCACTATTTTGTATGGTGTCAACATTAAAGTATAAAAAAAAATTAATAGCAGTATAGGCGAGAACAAAACAAGTGCTAGATCTCGACTTAGCCAAATACGGAAAACAACAGAACCGTAGGTCCACTCGTGGGTGTAGGACCTGAACACCACAAAGCGCCAAAAACAAAATCCAACTCCAACTGACAACACAGGACCCCAAACCTGCAAAGCTGAAGTAAACAAAAGAAAACAACAAGAAACAAACCAACGAGCAAGCACGAACATGCCCAACTGCAGCCCCAAAGCCCCAAACTTGTAAACTTGAGACAAACAACAACAAGCAACAATCAACGAACCAACGAACCAACGAACAAGCAACAACTACCGAACCAGTAAACAACATATGTATCTCCAATGATTACCAAATTGCAGTCGAAGCACAAAAGGAACTAGAAACATATGACAAGCATGCTAGTAGAAAGAAGCAAACATTCTTACTTGCAAACTGCAAACAGTGAACAACAAAGAACAAATAGAAAATGAAATTATGGCATCGAAACTTACTCCAAAACGATGAATGACAGAAAAACAGGTCGAATTGTGGGTGAAACACCTGGACCCTGCAAAGTAAAAAAAAACAGATCCAACTGCGAATGCAGGACCCCAACCCTGCAAGTTTGAAGTAAACAAAATAAAGCGACAAGCACCAACAGGTCCAACCGAAGCGCAGGTCCCCAACCTTGCAAAGTTGAACCAAACAACAACAAGCAACAACCGACGAACCATCAAACAAGAAGCACCCGTGAAACCAGTAAACAATGTATGTATCTTCAACGATGACCAAATTGCATTCAATGCATAGAAGAAGTATGAAACATACAATGCCTATTCAACTGGCGGTGGACAACAATATTGTCCAAATTCACTGCAACATTGTATGGAAAATTTCGAGGAAACATGTACTTTGAGAAGCCTATTTAGGTAAACATTTAAGGTTGTCAGATTGTCTAAGGGCCTCACAGTATGCAAATATTTAAGTTGTCAGGTCTGTTTTAGGACCTCGCGCTACATAAACATTTAAGCTATCAGGACCATTCAAGCACCTCAAAAAAAGTGTCAATGATCTAAACCTTTGGTATGTAAACATTTCAATACAAATACAAAGGCCTAATAATAAAAGGACATATGAATATGCGAACGCTATAGTCCCTCTATGCATTCGACATGGACTAATAATAAAAAAACATTAAAAAACAACGTCCACGCTTAGAACTTTCGGTATGTAAACATTTCAGTAAAAATGTAATAACAATTAAAAAGGAGTGTCTAAGCTCAAAACTTTGGATATCTACACATTTACAACATTGGGAACAATGAAACTGGCAATAAGACCTCGGATATATTCTCCAATGAGATGATGACATACAAGTTTTTTTTTTATATATAAAATAGTGTTTTACTTCTATAGTACGAAAAATACAGATGATGCAAAAATTTATAGTCAAATGACATATTAATACAAAGTCAACGAATTATCGATCTCTATAGCCCCTCTGCGCCTTCGATAGGGACTAATAAGGAAATATTTTGGGAGCGTTGCTAATAATAATTAGTATAGCCATTCAACATAATAACTCATAATAGTGCGAATCTTTTTTTTTGACATTCAATTACAAAATAGAATATTTAAATTTGATATATATTACATAAAAACCTCGGGAATAAAGATGGAGAATAATTTTTATTTATTATTATACAATTTTTTAAATGACTTTAGTTAAAGTAATTAGATGCTTTATAATGTAGTATGATGTAGATGTTCTCAACTAATTATGTGAAAACATTAAAAGAAATCAAATTAGCTTTAATTTCTCGTAAACAAATGTAATTTTTTTTAATTATTTAATTTCATATTAGTTATTAGGAATTTTTTTGATGAAATTTACTGAAATGTAATTTTTTATTATTATTTAATTTCATATCAATTATTATGTTAATATGTTAATATATCTGAGGTAAGAAATGTTCAAATTAATTATATAAAATCCTTAAGATGAATAATTTTTCACTTGATTTGCTATCAATTTTTTAATAACAAGTATAAATTATTAAATGATTTGCTATCAATGTCCTTAGAACAAATCATCTATAAATTTAAAGATGATTTTTTATAAATGTTGCTAGAACAAGTATGATTCTAAGTTTCCTTCTATGTAATACATCACATCAGTTCAAAGTTCCTATCTTTGTGACAAAGAAAAAAAATATAAGATTTTTTTTTCTTAAAAGTTAAAACTTGGCCAAAACTTCCTTTGTAATGTGTCACATGATGAATAGTTGAAATCCGATGAACAAAGCCAGATGTTACAACATGACGAACATAATAATGTTGCAATTTGATGAACATAGTAGCACCATTATCTGACAAACATGGTAACGTCACAATGTGTCAAACATAGCTCCGCCGTCGCAATGTGATGAACATAGCCTTGTCGTCGCTATGTGACAAACATAGCCTTATCATCACAATATGATGAACATATCCTTGTCGTCACAATCTAATGAATATAGCCTCGTAGTTGTAATGTGACAAAAATATCCTATAATCATAATGTGATGAACATAGACTTGCCGTCGCTATGTGATGAACATAGACTTGTCATCGCTATGTGATGAACATAGCCTCGTCGTCACAATGTGATAAACATAGCCTTGTCATCATAATGTGATGAACATAACCTCATCACAATGTGACACAAATATCGTGTCATCGCAATGTGATGCAAATATCATGTCGTCACAATGTGACACAAATATCGTGTCATCCCAATGTGACGCAAATATCCCGTTGTCGCAATGTGACTAACATAGCCTTCTCATCCCAATGTGACGAACATAACCTCGTTATGATAAGACTATGACCTTGTCGTCACATTGCAACAGTGTATTAATACCATATTAATACATAGGCTATGTTTGACTTAAAAGTTATTTACTAAGGCTATGTTCAACCTAGGCTATTTACTAAGGCTATGATTTAACATAGCCTTGTCATCACAATGTGACAAAAATATCCTATCATCGAAATCTAATGAACATAGCCTTGTCGTCGCAATATGACGAACATAGCCTTGTCGTCGCAATGTGTGCGCAGGCTGAGTAGAGCTTCAGGTCTTGTAACCTGAATGAAGTATTGAGAGACTGCTGTTGCAGGAAGTGCATAGAGTTGAAAGATTTCAATTCCTTGGAGTGATTGAGGTATTTTCCGCAAGGAGTGCGTGCAAGAGTCTTCTTCAAGACTCAGAGTTGGAGAAAGCTCAGAAGGGATAGAGTCTCCACAACCATCGAAGGAAGCACAGGAAGTTTGTGCATTGGAACAGTGAAAAGGCATTGCAAGTTTGTGTCGCAGGCTGTTGAGTACTATGGGAAAACCACTTGATAAAAAGTTGCAGGAGTCCTTGTGAAGGAAAGAGACAGACGGTCGAAATTCTTTGTGGAGAATTTGCTAAGTCCCGTGAGCCGTCAGATCTCACGGAGGAGCAGGGGAGTTATGACGAGTATTCCCAAAGGTTCAAGCTCAGGAGAAGTAGAGCCATAGATTCAAGCCAACAGGGGTCGTTGGATCTACATGTGGATTTCTATTTCGGGGTTTCGTAGATTGAAGTCCCGAAATCTTTGCAACAGGACTCGCAAAATCACGAAACGCAAAGTCCCGAAGGGACGAAAGGATTTTGTGGGCCACAGAATCAACAGGGTGGACAAGTGGCACACTATCAACATGGACGTCAAATTCCGTTGACCATTTCGGGGTTTCATGGGGTGAAGTCCCGAAATCTTTGCATCAGGATTCGCGAAATCGCGAAGTCCGATCTCCTGAAGTATGAAGTATAAAGGGGAAAATTTCTGGAAATTATTTGTGGGTGCAGATTTACCAAAAGGGAAATAGGAGAGCCATTGTTGAGATCTCTTTAGGCCAGTAGAGGAGGAAAGATCCTATGTGCGTGGACTTCTGACCTGCAGGTTGGGAGAGCTGCGTCAGGTTTGGTATCAGAGCACAGAAAGGTTTCTTTGCTTTCTGTAGCAAGAAAAAGGAGAATTCACCATGCCGCCAAGAAGAAGGGACATGCAAACACCTGATCCGCCAGAGGAAAGGGAAATGCCGAGAAGACGGGGTAGGCAGATGCCTGATCCAGCCATGGAAAGAGAGATGCATGACCTACGCTCCAGACTTGAAGACATGGAGACAACACATAGGTGTACAGTCGGTGCTGGGGATCTTAGTGATTCTGAAAGTGAAATTGAGGCTGAACATGAAGGGGAAGAAGTTGCAGCCGAAGATGCAGCAAACGAACATTTGATTAGGGCTATTGCAAGAATCAATTTATGAGGGAAATCTAGATGCAGAGGAGCTTCTAGACTGGATTAGAGCTCTAGACACATACTTTGACTATGAAGATGTCGAAGAGGACAAAAAGGTCAAACATGTTGTCACGAGATTAAAGGGACATGCAACATTGTGGTGGGATGAACTACAAGCTGAAAGATGCTGCAAAGGCAAGCAGAAGATCAAAAGTTGGGATAGAATGACCACGAAGATGAAGGTGAAATTCATCCCTAGGGATTATCAGATTAATCTGTTTCGAAGGATGTAGAACTTGAGATAGAAGCTGATGACAGTGAAAGAATACACTGAAGAATTCTACAAGCTTAACATCAGGGCAGGTCATCGAGAAAGCGATGATGAAAAAGTTGCCAGGTCCATGAATGGCCTGAGATATGACATTCAAGATGAGATGAGCATGATAACCATCCAAACGGTGGAAGATGCTTATCATATGGTTCTAAAGGCGGAAGAGAAGCTGAGCCGAAAGCAGGGTCAAAGAGGTCGAGGCAGAAGTCAGCCCAAAGGCAAATCAGTTGCCCAGGATAAAAATCAGAAACCCAAGGAGGACTGGAATAAACCTCAGACTCGAACTGAGAGAGGTGGAAGCTCATAACGAGGGAAATATGTTGAACAGAGAGGGTAGCATACCGAACCGAGAGGAGATTATGATGATAATAATATTTTTACTCGTACCAGAGGTAGAGGAAGAGGAAGAGGTGGAGTAATAACATGCTTCACATGTGGAAAGAATGGACACAAGTCTTATGAGTGTCCAAACAAAAAGAAAGAAAGTGGTGAAACTCACATCACCGATGCACAGAGGAAAAATATTGAGGCAGAAGATGCTGAAGGCGGAAGATCGCTGATGATGCGAAAAGCTCTTTTGACACCAGAGAAAGAGGTGGAGAGTTCAGTCCAAAGAAACATACTTTTTTGGACTGCTTGCAAGACTAAGGACATGGTATGCAAGGTCATTGTGGACAGTAGTAGCACAGATAATCTCGTTTCAACAGAGATGGTAGAAAAGTTGGAGCTGGAGACGATTGATCATCCAAGCCCATACAGAGTTTCGTGGCTACAAAAAGGACATCAAGTAACTGTCACTAAACAATGTTTAGTTGAAATTAATATAGGAGGATATAATGATAAGATCTAGTGTGATGTTATTCCCATGGATGTTTGTCATCTACTGCTGAGTAGACCGTGGCAATATGATAGGAATGTGATTCATGATGGGAGGATGAACACATACACCCTAGAGAAGAATGGGAGAACTCACATGTTGCTTCCAATCAAGGATAAGGAGGTGAAACCTGAAGTAAGCAACACTGTACTTCTCATGAGTGGGAAGGAACTTCTTACAGAGGTCAAGAAAAAGGAGGAACCACAATTCATTGTGGTCAGGAAGCCTAGAATTGTTTTGACTAGCACAAGAGTGGATGATTTACCAGAAGAGGTTCAGGAACTGTTGGAAGAGTTCGCTGACATAGTAGTGGACGAACTACCTCGTTCGTTGCCACCGATCAGAAGTGTGAGTCATCATATTGATCTCATACCTGGAGCTAGTTTTCCAAACAAAGCAGTGTACAGATTGACGTCGCAAGAGAATGAAGAAGTCAAAAGACAAGTCCAGGATTTGTTGGAAAAAGGTTTGGTCAGAGAAAGCTTGAGTCCGTGTGTTGTTCCGACAGTACTCAATCCGAAGAAAGACGGAGGCTGGAGGATGTGTACTGACTCAAGGGCGATTAACAAAATAAACATCAGGTACAGATTTTCATTGCCAAGGATGGATGATCTGATGGATTGCTTGAGTGGAGTAAATTTTTTTTCAAAGATTGATTTGAAAAGTGGATATCACCAGATTCGTATGAGAGAAGGTGATGAATGGAAGACATCCTTCAAGACCAATGAAGGGTTGTATGAATGGCTTGTTATGTCGTTTGGCTTAACAAATGCACCAAACACTTTCATGAGGTTGATGAACGAAGTCCTAAGGGAGTTCATCGGAAAATTTGTTATCATATATCTGGATGACATACTGATTTTGAGTAAAATAGTGGTAGAGCATCTGAAACATTTGGCTACAGTGATACAGAGGCTACAACAGGAGAAGCTGTTGATAAACATGAAGAAATCCTCATTCATGAAGACAGAGCTCGTTTATCCGAGATTTGTTATTTCTGCAGATAAGTTGAGGATGGATCCAGATAAGGTGGAGGTAATCAAGAATTGACCATCACCGAGAATATCTTTGAGGTGAGAAGTTTTCACGGATTGGCTAGTTTCTACCGAAAATTCATTATAAATTTCAGTGGAATTAGTGCACCGATGATGGATACAGTGAAGAAAAGACACAAATCTTTTCACTAGACAGAAGAAGCTGAAAAGAGTTTTAATCTGTTGAAGAGGAAGATCACAGAACAACCAATTCTGATGTTGCCGAATTTCCAAAAGACATTTCAAGTGAAATGCGACGCAAGTGGGTTTGCAATAGGGGCAGTCTTGAGTCAAGAAGATAAGCCGATAGCATACTTCAGTGAGAAGCTGAATGAAGCGAAAGTGAAATACTCCACTTATGATAAGGAGTTTTATGTTATTATACAAGCATTGAAGAAATGGAGACATTACTTAATTCCCAAGGAGTTTGTCTTATACAGTGACAATCATGCACTGCAGTTTGTGACTCAACAGGAGAAGTTGAATCAAAGACATGTTAAATGGGTTGAATACATGCAGAATTTTACTTTTGTAATTAAACATATTTCTGGTACTGCTAACAAATTTGTTGATGCTTTGAGCAGGAAATGTTTGCTATTGCAGGAGTTCAAAGTCAAAACATTGGGTTTTGATGATCTCAGGGACATGTACAGAGATGACCCTGATTTTAAAGAGGCGCACGAAGCAACTAAGAATCCAATTCTCAGAGATAGAAGCCAATGGGTAGAATACATGATCTAGAAAGGATTATTGTTTAAAGGTAATCAACTTTGTATTCCAAAATGCTCCATGAGGGAGAATTTGCTGAAGGAGAAACACAGTGGAGGATTGGGCGGGCATTTTGGTCACGACAAGACATTCACAAAGTTGAACGAGTCATATTTTTGGCCGGGAATGCGAGAAGACGTCAAAAGATTCGTAGACAGAATGCAGGGTTTTATCAACCATTGACCATACCTGAGAAGCCGTGGGATGCAGTCAGCATGGATTTCATATTGGGATTGCCAAGAACACAGAGAGGGTTTGACTCAATCTTTTTGGTGGTGGATAAATTTTCCAAGATAGCACACTTCATTCCATGTCAGAAGACTAGTGACGCAACTCACATTGCGAATCTGTTTTTTAAAGAAGTCATTCGACTTCATGGCTTGCCAAGGAGCATAGTTTCGGATCGAGACACTAAGTTCGTAAGACACTTTTGGAGGACCTTATGGAAGAAGCTGGGGACTAACTTGTCATTTATTTCAGCTTATCATCCTCAGACGGATGGACAGACATAAGTGGTGAACAGAAGTCTGGGAGACTTGCTGAGAATCCTGGTGACAGAACACCACAGCCAGTGGGACAACATATTACCACATGCGGAATTTTCTTATAACGACTCAGTTAACAGAAGCACAGGGCAGAGTCCATTTCAGATTGTCTATGGCATGCAACCGAGAGGAATTTCTAAATTAAGGGATTCAGAACAAAATGCAATTAGGAGCGCTAGTGCAGAAGATTTCATAGAGGCGATGAAGGAACTTCACAGCTAGGTGAAGGAACGATTACAGAGTTCGAGCCAAGAATATAAGCGGAGAGAAAATCAGCACAGAAGACGGCTTCAATTTGAAGTTGGTGATTTGATTTTGGCACATTTGAGAAAGGAAAGGTTCCCGAGAGGAACATATAATAAA
The DNA here is from genome assembly GCA_032191745.1 of Picea mariana. Classification (NCBI taxonomy): domain Eukaryota; kingdom Viridiplantae; phylum Streptophyta; class Pinopsida; order Pinales; family Pinaceae; genus Picea; species Picea mariana. The sequence goes on along the minus strand of JASDQU010106010.1, from coordinate 86,396 downwards.
CTAAAGATGAAGAAAATCAGACCATGTAAGGTCTTGAAGAAATTTGGGGTGATTGCTTACGAGATTGAATTATCCGATGGGATTGGAATTTCTCTGATATTCAATATCTCAGATTTGTACCCATATAAAGTTGAGGAAACAGGGATAGAAAATGAACAGTCAGAGGTCCAGTGGACAAAAAAGATGCCAGTTTCAGAAAAGCCGTAGATGGAGCGCATACTGGACAAAAGGGTCAGCAAGAAGACCAGGTGAAATCAATACTTTGAATATTTGGTCAAGTGGAAGGGCCATCTAGTTGAAGATGCCAGCTGGGAGAATGAAGCAGAGATCCAGAGGCATGGACACACCGTACATGAGCTCATGGACAGGAGCCCATGAAAATTTTCAAGCAAGGGAGTATGATGCAGGAGCATCTCAAGCGAGCCAGCGCGGAGGCAAAAAACAGCTGGAAAGGCACCCAATGCAAATTTTGAACACATTTTGAAATATTAATGAAGTCATCAAGTGGAGGCACACTTGTAAAATGTAAACGAACCTTGAGCGATCCGCTCTCGTACTTAGTAGGTAGAAGGAATTTATGATAGTTAATGCAAAGTAGATAGAATTTAATGCATAGATTAGACAGTTTTAGGAGCGGAGGGAAAACAGATATAGACACCCTCATTGTATTATTATTAAAAAAAAAAAAAGGGAAGAACATTACCAAGAAGAGAAGAGCATACAGAGCTGGAAAAGAGAAACTGTGTTTGAAAAACACCCATGTACAGAGATTTGAGTTAATAGAAGAAGTCTTAATTCAGATTCATGGCGTTGTATTTGTTTCTTGTATGCGTATGCTAAATGGTATGTTCATGGTTTTACTCTTTCTTTCATGCAATTGCTTTTATGCTATGTATGAATGATTTCTTGTTGAATGTTTGAAATCTGAGAGGAAAGGGTAAAGGAATGAGTTTCAATTGTTTCTCTATCTGAGCAAGAGTTCCTGCAAGGAGTGCAATTGAATTGTCCGCAAGGAGTGCGTTGACAAAGGGTTCAGAGGTTTGTCTCTGAAAGCTCAGATAAGATAGCTTTTGTTCTCATTCCCTCAGAAGTGCAGTTAGGCACCAGAGCCGTGCAAGGTGTGCGCAGGCTGAGTAGAGATTTAGATCTTGTAACCTGAATGAAGTATTGGGAGATTGCTGCTGCAGGAAGTGCGCAGAGTTGAAAGATTTCAATTCCTTGGAGTGATTGGGGAATTTGCCGCAAGGAGTGCATGTAGGAGTCTTCTTCAAGACTCGGATTTGGAGAAAGCTCAGAAGGGATAGAGTCTCCATAGCCGTCAAAGGAAGCACAGGAAGTTTGTGCATTGGAACAGTGAGAAGGCGTTGCAAGTTTGCGTCGTAGGCCGTTGAGTACTATGGGAAAACCACTTGATAAAAAGTTGCAGGAGTCCTTGTGAAGGAAAGAGACGGACGATCAAAATTCTCTGTGGAGAATTCACGAAGTCCCATGAGCCGTCAGATCTCACGGAGGAGTAGGGGAGTTACGATGAATATTCCCAAAGGTTCAAGCTCAGGAGAAGTAGAGCCGTAGATTCAAGCCAACAGGGGCTGTTGGATCTACACGTGGATTTCTATTTCGGGGTTTCATAGATTGAAGTCCCGAAATCTTTGCAACAGGACTCGCGAAATCACGAAACGCGAAGTCCCGAAGAGACGAAAGGATTTTGTGGGCCACAGAATTAGCAGGGTGGACAGGTGGCACACTATCGACATGGAAGTCAAATTTCGTTGACCATTTCGGGGTTTCATGGGGTGAAGTCCCAAAATCTTCGCATCAGGATTCGCGAAATCGCGAAGTCCGATCTCCCGAAGTATAAAGGGGAAAATTTCTGGAAATTATTTGTGGGTGCAGATTTCCCGAAAGGGAAATAGGAGAGCCATTGTTGAGAGCTCGTTGGGCTAGTAGAGTAGGAAAGATCCTATGTGCGTGGACTTCTGACTTGCGGGTTGGGAGAGTTGCATCATATTATTAATGTATCCACAATTAACGATGGTCATGGTCAACCAAGGTCATGGTCAAACATAATTAACCATGTCAACCATAGTTAACCTTTTCTTCCCAAAGTTAACCATGGTCATGGTCAAACATAATTAACCATGTCAACCATAGTCAACCTTTTCTTTCCAAATTTAACCATGGTCATGGTAAACCATACTCAACATGGTCATTATCAATGTATTAATGCATCAATACTTTAATAATGTTATTAATGTACTACTCCTTTAATAATGTATTTATTAGGGTATTAATACTTTAGTAATGTATTTATTAATGTGACAAACATAGCCTTTTGACGACAGGGCTATGACGTTGTCCTCACATTGTGATTGTATTAATACCATATTAATACATAGGCTATGTTTGACCTAGGTTATTTACTAAGTCTATGTATTAAGGTTGTGTATTAATACTTTAATAAGGCTATGTTCAACCTAGGCTATTTACTAAGGCTATGTTCGACCTACGCTATTTACTAAGGCTATGTATTAATACTTTATTAATGTATTATTGAGGTCATTAAGGTCCTAATAATGTACTACTAAGGTTAGTAATATCAATGTATTACTACTTTGTTAGTATATTATTGTTGTATCCATAATTAACGATGGTCATGGTCAACCAAGGTCAACCATAATTATCAATGGTCATGGTCAACCAAAGTCATGGTCAAACATAATTAACCTTGTGAACCATACTCAACCTTTCCTTCCCAAAGTCAACCAAGGTCTATAAATGTTAACTAAGGTCTATAAATGTATTTTTACTTTAATAATGTATTGTTTATGTATTACTTTATTACTATATTAATACTTTAACAATGTATTGATTAATATTGTATTAGTAATTAAATATGTTACATTGTATTAATACTTTAGTAATGTATTTATTAATGCATTTATTGTATTAAATGTATTAAATGCACTTAATGTATTATTAATATATTACTTTATTAGTGTATTAATACTTATTAACGTGTTAACTAATTAATACATTACATTATTAATGTATCAGTTAATATCCTTACAATGTACACTAATGTAAATTAATATTTTAATTTATACATTACATTAATATAATAATGCATTATTAATGTATTAGTACTTTTTTTTTTGTGAATAAAAAAGAGAGGAAATTCCTATTGATTAACTTTTACAATACAAAATAGCCGCATGGCTACACTCTGCCATTTGTTCCGCCAAATTAGTGGAAACCAGAACATGTGGCAGACTGTGATGTCATTTTTCAAAATAACAATCTGCCATTTGCCCTGCCAAACATAAACTAGAGCAGGTGGTAGATTCAAGTCTTTGCAGAACTGTGCTAAGCAACTAAGCAAGACTATCAACTGAAAACAAGAGACATAACTGTAAAGCTACACTATAGCAGTGCAAGGAGCCGAGATGAGAATTCTTGTGGTAGCAAGGAGATTACACATTTGCACTTGAAGGCGTGTCACTCAGATCATCGTTGAGTGGGATGTCCCTGGGCTAGAGCATGAAAGGATTTGTGAAGGTCAGACAACGCTGGGCTACTGGTGCATTCAAGTATGCTTCGTAAAGCATGTCAATTCGCTGGTGCATGAGGGTGTCTCGATGTATCTGGTCAACCATCTAGCTTCGAAGCTCAAAGACTAGCACTAGTTGCTCCAGATGGAAGAATGGTGGTGGTACCTGACAAAAATCTGGGAGTGTCAAGAGTGGTGGAGGCTCCAAGACTAGACTGCCTTCCACCTCCATGTCTAAGTTCATCTCTGCCTCGCATGAGTCCTCCTGAGCCGATTCCATAGTCTCCACCGCCTTGATCTCCTCCACTGTAGAGTCCTTGCTCTGAGTTGTGTCCACAAGGTCCAAATGGAGGAATTCCTCCTCAATTATGTAGGTGGCCTCTTCCCTGGCTTCTTGTGCTTGCTAGAAAATGGATGAAGCACTTGTGCTTGTTGGGATATGGCTGGGGGGTTGCCAATTATCTGGCACTGTGAAGAGGAGGGATTGCGGAGGAACCTGGATAGGTTCCTTTGGAATCTCCTCCTCAATGTATGCCATTGGAGGCATTCCGGGCTTCTCCCATCGCTGAGTCCGGGCAATGGATAAGGCGCACTCCAATCTCTGCACCCTCCGCTGTCTAGTAGCAAAACTATACTAGGCAGGGCCGTATCGCGGCCTACCTTTTTCCCTTGGCATGGCGGGGTCAGAAAGGGTACTAATGTGCTAGGCGAAACCAATAAGAGCCGACTGGATGCAGATCTAGTGCTCAAAGCATACTTGTTGATGGAGGGCAAAGGTGAGATGGAGCCACCCTCGTCCAATCGAGAGGATAATGCTGAGGCTAGACATGAACTCTGTACCAAGCTTCCCACTACCATAAAACCTTGTGAACGCCATTCTTCTCATGCGATTGAGCTGTTCTCCTCTTCTCGTCGAGCAGTAATGGCCTCCTTCCATTTAATAGTGAGGTGAAGAGTGTTGACCTATCATATTAATGGCTTAGGTCTGGGACAGGCTATGTGGCCTCCCGTCACAATGTGGCACCTCATCTGAAATTAATGTATTAATACTTTAATAATGTATTACTACTTTATTAATGTATTGATAGTTTAGTAATGTATTAATGTATTAATACATTATACTATACATCAATTTATTAATGTAATGTATTAATACTTTATTTTATACTTTGCATTAATGTAATAATTAATTATTACAATAATATTTGATTAGTACATAAATATCTTATTTTATATATTAAAGTTATAAATTAATTAATACATTAATTATATATTAATACAACAATGATTTATTATTCATTTGAGCATTACTTAAATGTGGTTGTTGCTAGTTATTGGCTTTCTATAACTTAAGTAATAGAGATTTCACTAATCTCACCTTATTTAGATTGTAAAATAAACCACTTTAAAAACAAAATACATAATTCTAAAAATAACATTCACATAAAAAAATAGTTTATGAGATTGCTATAATTAAAAAGGCTTGCCACCAGACATAAAAACATAAGTGTTGCAATAAGCTATCACCATGGCATAAACAGATACAAATTGCCAAACTTACATAGATATGCACAAAATTTCAAACACAAAAAATAATAAAAGCCAAATCATAATACACTCATAAAAACTTTACGTGACACTATCAAACCATGCTTTGCAATTTAAGTAGACACTCTGTTAATATTCAGTCTACTAAGTAGCATTGAATGTTGTATAAGTCTTTGGATCTGAAAGTTAGTGTATTGTCTATGAATTTGCACCTGCCCACCGGGATTTAGGGAAGTATCTTATGAAAAGAGAGAAAACTAAATGTAGTAGTTTAAACGTTCTACCTTTTGGAAGTTTTTCGTTCGATTTTGCCCAATGAGGAATGGTTGGATCTGCAGATTTAAGTGGCTAAGTTTGTATAATCCAAGTGCTCTATGGATTTTTCTGCATGATGAATCCATCTATACATTCAAAAATACAATTTAAACAACAAAAAATAGAAAATTTATACAAATTTACATAACCAAATAAAAGAATGAAACAACAAAAAATTAATAGATACAACACCTGATAAAGGCCTATATAAACTTGCAGATTTAATAAAACGAGGAATCAGAATTCAAATGTCGGTGTGCAGATTTAAGTCACATTACACAAATGCTCTGTTTAATCAATTAATTTGACTAAAACGATAGGAATCATAATACAGAGGTCGGTGTCATCGAATGCAGTGAGGTCGACCTTTGGAGAACTAAACAACACATGCACGGATGCAAATGGAAAGGTCACATGTCTACTAAGCGTGATGGAGTGTATGGTGACCCTACACTTTATCTTGCGGACTTCAGTGAGTACTGGACATGAATCTAATGCAAGATTTCTTATGTACATCTTCGTTCGGAATTGCAGATAAGTTTGCAAGCAAGTACTGACCAGTACATGTCTTTTCTGTCCCTCACTGCCGAAGTGAGTCTGGACTTCTTCTCTCCACTTAGCTAAAGTTGAAAGGATACCACTTTCTTGCCCGATCTAATGAAATGTATGAAAAATACTACTTTCTTGTCTATTATAGCATTTATGGTAGAAATGCAGTAAGAAAATGCTCATGAAAATTAAAATAATTATATACTATTTCTGCACCGCACTGATATAAATGAACTTAAATAACATAATCACATAAACCCCATAAATATGGCTTCGTAGTGATCGGAAGAGCATGGTTTTCAGTTGGGTAGAGGAAGATATGGATAGGAATACGATGAATGTTGAAAAAGAGAAGCTGCAATGTGCTTTGCACGCAGTGATTGTGCCTTTTGCTGCCCAAAGTCATGTTAACGCTCTCATGAATTTGGCGCAGCTGCTGGCTATAAGAGGATTTTTCATCACTTTCGTCAATACTCAATGGATTCACAAACGCATGGTCGGAGTTTCTGCAAGAAACACCGATTCTCTTATTTCTCTTGTTGCGAAAGGCGACCCCGATCATGAATTGGAGCAACGGGGCTGGAAAATTCGATTTCTGTCTATTCCCGATGGCTTACCGCCTGATCACGACCGCACCTCCAGCATGGGCGAGTATTTCGTTGCACTGCAAAAATTGAGCCCCGCATTAGAGCACCTCCTTCGCAGCAGCGGCTGCGCTACTGCCGATGATGATGGCAAATATCCGTTTCCACCCATCACATGTATTGTGGCAGATTCCTTCATGTCTTGCACGGAGCAAGTTGCGAGGAATATGAAAGTTCCGAGGGTTGTCTTCTGGCCACTATGTGCTGCCGCGTCCATTTGCCAGTGCTACGCTAACTTACTCATATCTCAGGGACATATTCCTGTTAAAGGTAAGTCCATCTCTATTTAAGTTTTGCTTTTGAGAAAAAAATGATTAAATTTCTGTTGGAAGAAAAAAGAAATTACAGTTTTGAGATTTGATATCCTATCACAATTAAAGATCATTAAAAACTAATATTCTTGGTCGTGGTCTGTGTAAGTGCAGTAAGCGAAGCGAACAATCAGGAGAAACTGATAAGTTGTCTCCCGGGAAACATCCCAACTTTGAGGCCAAGCGATCTGATTTCCAGCTATCGCGATCCGTCGGACATTATGTTCAATGTCATTCTCCATGAATCAAAGATGTCGAGTAAAGGGGAGTACATACTAGTGAACACGTTTGAGGAGCTGGAAGGGAGGGACGCTGTAACGGCCCTATCTTTGAATGGATGTCCTGCCCTGGCGATAGGACCTCTATTCCTTCCTAATTTCTTACATGGAAGGGATTCCTCCAGCAGTCTTTGAAAGGAGGACGAGAGCTGCCTGACATGGTTGGATATGCAACAACCAGCATCTGTTATATATGTTTCCTTCGGCAGCCTGGCTGTCAAATCTCATGAACAACTAAAGCAGCTGGCGCTAGGGCTAGAGGGTACCGGGCAGCCTTTCTTGTGGGTTCTTCGCTCGGATATTGCAGATGGCAAGCCTGCAGTTTTACCGGAGGGCTTTGAAGAACGAACCAAGGATCGGGCACTGTTAGTGAGATGGGCGCCCCAGTTGAAAGTTCTTGCCCACAGATCGGTGGGTTTATTCCTCAATCACTGCGGATGGAACTCTACCTTGGAGAGCATTAGCATGGGAGTTCCCGTGGTGGGATTGCCTTACTATGGCGATCAGTTTCTCAATTGCAGATTCGCCAAGGATGTGTGGAAGATGGGCCTGGATTTTGAAGGGGTGGACGTGAATGACCACAAGTTGGTTACAAAGCAAGAGGTGGAGGATGTTGTGAAGAGGATGATGACAACTCGCATAGGAGAGCAGTTGAGAGAAAAGGCTCTGAAGCTCAAGGAATGTGCAGCGAGGGCAGTCCTCCCGGGAGGCTCTTCTTTTCTCAACCTAAACACTTTCGTTGAAGACATGATTAGGAAAGCAGCGGCCCAATCTAATACAGGTGACTCCTGAAAGAATTGGTCCGAGTTCTTGGAATGTGCGTGTTTGCTGCGCTTCCCATTTACATTATATGGCATCATTGGCGTGTAGGTTTCCCTTCTTACCATATGGTATCGTTGGCATGCGTATTGTGTTGGCGTGTTAGAAATAATGGAATCCAATCAAGTATGTTGAGCTGTGCTTATGGGAGTTTTGGAACATTTGTTTAGGCTCTACTTATAAATACATTTGCATTTTATCTCAAGTTCTCCCAATTTCTTTTTATATGTTACCAAGTTCATATTAATTATAGTTTTTTATTGCTAAGTTTTCCAATAAGTAATTAGATCTAAACAATACAAATTCATTTACATAGTAATTGATATAGCTCCATAAATAAAGTCGCTCTTGGTGTAGCTCCTAGTTTAGTTCTATGTTGGGTACTGACTTTCAAATAAAATTGTAGCTATAAAGTTCTGAGTCATAATGTACCAATCTGAAGTGGTGAGACACAATTTTGCTTGAAGATACCAGTTGATGGACGTAGTATCCAAAGTGTTAATGAACTTATGCACCCACTGTTCTTTAGGAATGTTGCTCCAGGGCTCCTCACAACTTCGCACGTGGTCCTTCAGACAACTCTGACATGTGTATCTAACTTTGCACCCTTCGACTTGGTCTGAAAAACGCACTGTCATTAAAGTGCGACATTGTACCCACTCCACGATATTCTTCTTATGTGTTCCACACCATCTTGCTGACATTGCTTTCAAGGATTCATCCAGTGCCAACAACCTCTGTTGTACTGGTACAATTTCTTCAAATTCCAATAAGAATGTTTCTAAGTGATTTAACCCATCAAACGTGGATAGATTACTTACTTCTGTGCCAATCCAATGAACCTCCATCTCTACGCAGAAACTTCATACATTCTGTTCTGTCAGTTCTCCGATGCTTCTTCTGAATCTGATGAGCATGCACTTTCACTTCGCCAGCTTAAATTTCCATCTGTCGTAGGATTAATGTAATCACATTGTCTTGTTGCCAATTTATATATATTCTCTAGTTCATAATCACAGTCTTCTTCTCTGATAGGTTCTGTGTATCTGTGACCTTCATTGGGATCAAGAGGTGCAATGACCCTAAGACCATCACCTTCAAATGTCATTCTTCTTTTCTTTAGGTCAACAACAATCGAGTTGTTGAAATCCCAATCAATTCCTAACAATACAGGATAAGGACAACTATCATCAACTATCTCAATCACTTCAAAGTTTGCAAATGTCCTTACCCCGTCGATGTCCACAGGGACACGCTCCAGTCTTCCAAAGGGGCTTACTGCCTGCTGATTAACCATCCTGAGTCTGATAGGAGAGTAAATCAACTTAGGTTTTCCCATCAGTGCCCAGGTCTACTTCGTCATAACATTGACTTCTGATCCCAAGTCGAGGACCACATAATCTATGTCATAGTCTCCAATCTGAGCATTAAAGTGTATTTCTTTGTTTGTCCTTCTCTTTCTAGATATTTGATGTACTTCTTTATTCAATAGAGGATCTACCCTTCCTATCTCATACTGTCTGATCAAGTGTTGTAGTTCTTGCACAACTCTTTCATCCTTAATCAAATTAATGCAAGTATATAAGAAATCCATAAGTTTGCTTACCTCTTTTCCTTCTCTCGACGAGGCAGAATGATCGAATGCGAGAGGCATTCCACATTCTCTCACTTCTGGTTGTGTCTTTGATGAAGAGGCATTCCACATTCCAAATTCTCTTCTTGCCTCTTCGAACGTCTTCTTTTCCTTCCTTGGATCAAACAACTGTGTCTTCTTTGCAGCCCTTCTGATCCTTGATCCCTCATTAGAGTAAGTCATATTGCATTTGAAGTATTTTATATGATAATTTTTATAAATAATTTTTAGGGAACTAGACATCCATACAAACTAACAACATCATTATACTTATTAAATCTCCATCTAAATAAAATCTACATCATACAATATATATAAAATAACAAGATAATGATTATAACATGATCATCATCTATAATTAAAACTAGTCAAATATATCAATATTAGATAAGTATCATCAAACAACTTATTATTTAATACTGATAAGATCATCATCATATATAACTACAACGAGTAAAAGTCAAATATGACAATAGATCAATAACATATCAGAATGATACATGGCCAACAGTCGACGTAAGTTAAGATGATATATGTCCAAATGATATAAGTCAAAATGATAAATGCCAAAATGATAAAACTCAATAATATGGTATTGCAGGAGAAAATGATACATATGATAATAAACATGAAAATAGGCATCATAACGATATAAAACAATGATCAATGATGGAATCTATATGATCAATGTCATTGGCTACTACCAACAACTAGGTCATCATCATTGTGGTCATCATCGTCGTCACTCATAGTGTCTTTTTCATTTGACTCATCATCATCATCTTCTGTGTCTGTATCAGACCCATTATAATCTGGATCTATCTCATGAGGATCAACTGGATCTTCTGGAAGACCTGTGTTCTGCAAAAAAGAACATTCAAAATGAAGAGTTATTATTTATTTCATGCATTATGTAATTTTTATGTTATATTTCTAATATTACAACATATGAAATGAAACCATAATCATATTACATCACATCAAAGTGCACATACCAAAATAAAATTTCAAATAAGTTACAAATAAAAAGTCATTCCAATGTTGTAAAACATGCAACAATTCCAATAAATGTTAGTAAAGATCATAAAAAAATGTATTATACATTTTAACTATCAATTGTAAATTCTATTACATAACCGTAAGTGCCAACCCTCTCCATTGTGTGATATATATGATTATGTTTGCTTATAAAAATCCTTTGAGAGTTAATTGGTTTATATATATTCTTCTCTTGTATTTCACAAATGAATATTTTTCTAGGAAATTTTGGCCCATTGTAATATTCTTCAAAGGTTCTTTGAGAATTAACTAGAGTTTATAGGTAATTTTGAAGATGCTCTCAATACTCATTCAACTAGACCACATCCAAATGTCAATCCTTCCAAAGAAAGAATTCAATACATCAAACCCTAAAGGGTTGAAACTTATGAAAAAAATGTAATAAAAGGTGTCAAGGTGTATTGCCTTGCCTTACCTTGCCATGCCATTCCATACTATGCCATACTTTTCTATGCCATGCCATGCCATGGCTTGCCTTTACATGCCTTTCCTTGCCATGTGTTGCCATGCCATGCCATTCCATGCCATGCCATGGCTTGCCTTTACATGCCTTTCCTTGCCATGCCATGCCATGCCATGCCTTGCCTTGCCATGCCATGTCATGCCTTGCCTTGCCATGCCATGTCATGCCATCCCTTGCTATCGTATGGTATGCATTTCCATGCCATACCCCTCCATACCATGCTTTACATTCACTTTCCATGCCTTGTATTTCCATATCATGCCTTGCCTTGTCATGCTATGTCATGTCATGCCTTAAGGTTTATATTCCCTGAGGAGGAATTGGAAAAGAGTTCTCGAAAAGGTTTGGGATGCCACTTGCAACTGGGGATAAAAAGAAAACTGAGACTCAGATTGAGGAATCATCGAATTCGATGGATTACTGAGATAATATTTCAGCTAGAGCACCCCTCACTCTCAGGTTCCATGCTTTAGAAGTTGCTTTACTCATTGATTTTTAGAATTACTGTTTTTCTCAGTTTGAAGCAATGCAATATCTGGATTAAGGGGTCTAATTTATGAAACTATCCCTCGTGAGCATATAAATAATGTAGTCACTTAGTCCATGCCTAAAAATGCTTGCAACATCTCACATAACTCAAAAATGTTGCTCCGTTAGGTTTTTATGCCCTGAGGAGGAATTGGACAAGAGTCCCCGAAATGGTTTGGGATGCGACTTGCAACTCGATATATAACAAAATATGAGATTCAATAAGAAGCATTACAACATTTGGATTTAGGGGTCCAATTTATAAAACCATGCCTTGGGAGCGGATGGATAATGTGGTTGCATAGTCCATTCTTAAAAAATATTGCAGCATCTCACGGAACTCAAAAATGCTACTCCGATAGGTTTTTATGCCATGAGGAGGAATTGGCCAAGAGTCCCCGAAATGGTTTGGGATGCCACTTGCAACTAGGCATAAAAAGGAAACCGGGACTCGGATGGAGGAACTGTTGACTTTGATGGATCACTGGAATAGGATTTTAGCTAGAGCACCTCTCACTCTCAGGTGCCATGCCTCAGAAGTTGCTTTACTCATTGATTTCGAGAATTAGGGTTTTTCTCATTAAGAAGCAATGCAACAATTGGATTTAGGGGTCCAATTTATGAAACTATGAATCAAGAGCATATGAACAATGTGGTCACATAGTCCATGCCTAAACAAACTTGCAACATCTCACAGAACTCAAAAATGCTGCTTCGTTAGGTTTTTATGCCCTGAGGAGGAATTGGCCAAGAGTCCCTGAAATAGTTTGGGATGCGACTTGAAACTCGATATATAATGAAAATCGAGACTCAGATTGAGGAACCATCATCTTCGTTGGATTCCTGGCATAGGATTTCAGTTAGAACACCCCTCACTCCCGGGTCCAATCCCTCGTAAGTTTTGTTTTTCATCGATTTTGAGAACTAGGGTTTTGCTCAGTAAGAAGCAATGTAACATTTGGATTTAGGGGTCCAATTTAAGAAACCATGCCTCAGGAGCGGATGGATCATTTGGTCACATAGTTCATGCCTAAACAATCTTGCAACATCTCATGTAACTCAAAAATGCTCATGCATTAGGTTTTTATGCCTTGAGGAGGAATTGGCCAAGAGTCCCTGAAATGGTTTGGGATGCCACTTGCAACTGAGAATAAAAAAGAAGTCGAGACTGAGATTGAGGAACCGTTGACTTTGATGGATTACTGGGATATGATTTCAGCTAGATTACTCCTCACTCTCAAGTTCCATTCCTCATAAGTTTTTTTACTCATTGATTTTGAATTAGTGTTTGACTCAGTTTGAAGCAATGAAACATTTGGATTAAGGGGTCCAATTTATGAAACTATCCCTCGTGAGCAGATCGATAATGTGGTCACATAGTCCATGCCTAAAAAATCTTTCATCATCTCACATAACTGAAAAATGTTGCTCCGTTAGGTTTTTATGCCCGAGGAGGAATTGGCTAAGAGTTCCCGAAATGGTTTGGGATGCGACTTGCAAATCGGTATATAATGAAAATCAAGACTCGGATTGAGAAACCATCATGTCAATTGGATTCTTGGTATAGTATTTCAGCTAGAGCACCCCTCACTCATAGGTACAATCCCTTGTAAGTTTTGTTTTTCATCGATTTTGAGAACTAGGGTTTTGCTTAGTAAGAAGCAATGCACCATTTAGATTTATGGGTCCTGTTTGCGCTCTGTGATTTGCCCAAGGCTGAAGAGGCAGTCATAGAGGCAACATCAAAACCACTTCGAGTCTTGGATCTAGCCCTCCAAGACTCAGAGAGGGATCTCTCTGTCTGATATAGCTTTGTTTGAAGAGAATATTAGGCTAGCTATGACGAACATGGGTTTGTTTATGAAATTGGGTATAGGCAGAGAAGAGAAAACATGGGCTATGGAGTCACTGAAACAAATGATCAAAAATCCATGTCAACAGGCTAATATTTGCATGGCAAGGTAGACAACTCATTGGATCCTTCAATTTAAATGAAATGGGTGAGTCAAAAAAAGGTCAAGAAATCCAATTAAACACAGAGCGACTAAGAATTCTGAGTTTAATTTTCAGTGGAAAACACAAAAAACTATACCAAGCCAGAGACAGAGGGTGCATTAAAACCAATTATGTTCTTAATATTCTTGGAATAATTCAGAGGAAAACATTGATTATGATAATAGAGAAACAAATTAACACAGAGGGATGCACATCACCAGTCGGAATAGTCACAAGAATCCTGCATCATAGCACTGTCTCATTGAATTGATGAAAAAACACTGAACGCTCAACGAGCTGTTTTACAAAATTTTTAATCCATGGTCCTCGACTGATCAACCCTTACATAAAAAATCATCTCTGAATAAATAGGGGAGATCCCCCAACAAGTTTCCAGAGTCTTTTTTAACCGCCTCGGCCAAAAATAGCCACAAATCCCACCAAATCTGGAACTGCCTGCCATGAAAGA
>JASDQU010106010.1:13015-30543 GCA_032191745.1 Picea mariana | reverse complement strand
TCATGACAGATCATCTGAAATCAAGTAATAAATTATTTTTATATATATCATAGAGTTACAAGAGGAATCACCAATGGACAATTAGCAAGCACTCTAAGAGAGCAAAGGAAACATATGTAGGTATCCCTACATTGATCTACATAAGATCTTCTAGAGAAGTCAAGGGAAGATAAATCATTAGGGAAAGAGATCTATAAATAAAGACTAGAAGCATGAAGACAGGGGGAGTTATCCTTTTTCCCATGATGTCAAATGCATGGAAACAGAGAGAGAGAGAGAGAACAAATGCATGAATATAGGGGGAGTATCCCCAAGGAGAGAGACCATTTTCCATTGATGTCAAATGGGGAGAGTGAGAAACATTTATGAGGAGAAATAGTCATAAGGGGAGCATGTTGATTGGAGCATGATTTTTGCCATCAATGTTGGTGTTTCCATCAATTCTAAAGGGGGGTATTGTTTGAAAGTTGGTTTGGACAATTGGTTGTCATTGATGTCAACCCTTAGAGATTTATGTCAACCCTTGGATAAGTCTGAAAGCCTAGAAATTTGTTGAGATTTATGGTGGTTTTTTTTTCATTGATGGAGTGGTTGATGTTAGCACATATGATGGATGCATTTTATGAAGTCTACATGAAGCCCCAAAGGTGTGGTTATGGTACCCAAAGTTTTTTAAGGAATATGTGTAAGTTTTAAACCTGCGAAGTAAAGCAATGCATATAGATTCTTAAGCAATACAGAAATTAATCAATGGATCATACACAGAGTACATAGAGATTTTATACTGGAAACTCTCAATCGGGAAAACCTTTCTTATTTTCATTATATTGAATTTCACCATTCGCCATACAATATATACAATGTTTTTAGGTATTTCATAGATACCAAAACCCTAATCCCTTAATCCGGGATTAATTTACAAATCCGCTAAAAATAGAAAAATCCGCTAAAAAAATCCCAGGGATCGTCAGATGCAGTTGTCGTATCTGACGCACCCACACACACACACATGCAAAGAATATAACACATACCCAACAATATGGACATGAAGGACAATGTAAATGCAGGTAGGACACTCATAGATGGATATTCCATGTCGTGTTGTTTCTGGTGATGGGTGTTATTCCATGTGATTCTTCATGGTTAGGGAGATATGGCCTTATGGAGTTGGAAGCCCCGAAGAATGGTCAAGAAGCCCCAAAGTAGTTACAAGTAAATTAATGAATGTGTAAAGTTGTTTCAACAAGAAAGTCAAGAATCCCTAAGACTAAGGAAATACATTACCTAGAAAAATTATAAATACAAATCATGAGACATGAATTTGACACACACTTAATTGAATATCTATATTAAGATAATTTTATGGTCCACTTTTTTGGTTTATTGGTGAATCTGACAACAAGACTGAGGCAGCGGAGAAAGATCAAGGAAATAGAGAAAGTTTCGGAGCTGCAGAGTGCCAGGTTTTTTATGTAACCCTAATTTGGCAGGCTCTCATGGGTCAGCTTGAGGGTGTCACATGAGGCACCCCTACAGGTTTCCTAAGTGATGTCACACGATGCCTCGCATGATAGGGATTCTTAGTCCTGTGAGGCTTAGGAAAATTTGGGGGAAATGTTGGTACCAGGTTGTTGAATGCCATGGAAGAGCTACAATTCAATATTGCATTACAACAAGTCAACTACATGTTACATGTATTCTTATGTAATTATATCTTATGCTTGGTGATGGTATGGTACATGCTTGAGAGGCATGTCTTGTTGATGCATGGTACATCTTGGTAATATTGGTGTTGTATAATTTGGTTGATGCATAGTATATCTTGTTTGTATTGGTATCTTGGTTTGGTTACATCGTGATGATGCTACATGCTTGAGGTTTATTCTTGGTATACTACTGAAGCATTGGCACATGGTTTATGGTTGTCATTGATATTGATACTTTGTTGAGGTACACCATTAATGGTACATGCTTGATATATCCTTTGGTGGATGGTGTATGGCATGATTGAGTGATATGGTATATGGTTGAGATACATTGTTGGTACATGGTACAGTACCAGTGTTGATGTACATGGTTGATGGTTGAGGCATATAGTACAGGTTATGGTGCATGGTTGATGCACGGTTCGGTACAGGTGTTGGTGCATAGTTGATGCACTTGTTGTGGTATAGGTTGTGGTACAAAATTGATGTTTTGTATGGTATTGGTTGATGGCTTGGTATATGCTTTGGTACATGGTTGAGACACATATCTTATGATGGTATTTGGTGATCTTGGTACATGCTTGGTAGAGACATGTGTTGGTGATGTTGGACATCTAGTTGAGAGGTTTCCTTGGTACATGATCCATGTGAGAGGATATGGTTGAGTATCGGTGACAGTGACAGGTTGGACATGTTGGACATTGACAGGTTGATGTGATGGGTTGTATACATTAACAGTTAACAGGTTACAAGTTGATGCGACAATGGAAATGGTAGTGCTAGTGACAGTGATAGTGGTATTGGCATTGAAAGTGATTGTGGTAGTGACAACTTGGTCTACACTTATATGTCAAGGCGATAAGATGAGGCAAGGGAAGGGGGTTGTATCCTCTTTCTGGTTGGTTTCGGAGAACTCAATGAGGTGGATCTTCCTTCAAGTTAGAGCTTGAGAATCAGGGGGTTATATCCTCCTTCATATTGGAGCCAGAGAATCAGGGAGTTGGAGCTTTCTTCATGTTGTAGCCTCAGAATTAGGGGGTTGTAGCCTCCTTCTAGTTGGAACCAGATAATTTAGGGAGTTGTAGCTTCCTTCAATTTGGAGCCTATAAATAAGGGTTCCTAGCCTCCTTCGAGTCACAGTTGGAGAATTGGGAAGTTAGGGCTTCCAATGAATGTATTCTTTGATATATAATAAAGAATTATGTGGTTTTATCCCATTTGGGTTTCCATGTCAATTCTAATGTATTGTATACTTCATGTGATGTTACTTATGTTTATATGCTCATGTCACCCGAAAGTGAGGGGTTCTCTAGATGAAATCATATCCCAGTAATCCATCGGAGTTGACTTTTCCTAAATCGGAGAATCGATTTTCATTTTATGCATAATTGCAAGTGGCATCCCAAACCATTTCGGGGACTCTTGGAAAATTCCTCCTTGGAGCATAAAAAGATAACAGAGAAACATTTTTGAGTTATGTGAGATGTTGCAAGCTTGTTTAGGCATGGACTATATGACCATATTTTTCATCCGCACCCAAGGCATGATTTCATATATTGGACCCCTAAATCCAAATGTTGCATTGCTTCAAACTAAGCAAAACCTTAGTTCTCAAAATCGATGAAAAAAACAACTTTCGAGGGATTGGACCCAGGAGTGAGGGGTGCTCTAGCTGAAATCCTATGCCAGGAATCCAACGAAGATGACAGTTCCTCAATTCGAGTCTCGATTTTTGTAATATGTCGATTTTCAAGTCGCATCCCAAACCATTTCGGGGACTCTTGTCCAATTCCTCCTCATGGCATAAAAACCTAACGAAGCAACATTTTTGAGTTTTGTGAGATTTTGCAAGCTTGTTTAGTCATGTAATAGGTGACCACATTATCGTTCTGCTCACGAGGGATGGCTTCATAAATTGGACCCCTTAATCCAAATGTTGCATTGCTTCAAACTGAGCCAAACACTAATTCGTGAAATCAATGAGTAAAGCAAATTATCAGGCATGGCACCCGAGAGTTAGCGGTGCTCTATCTGAAATCCTATGCCAGGAATCTAACGGAGATGATGGTTCCTCAATCCGAGTCTCAGTTTTTGTTATATATCGAGTTGCAATTCGCATCCCACACCATTTCGGGGACTCTTGGTCAATTCCTCCTAAGGGCATAAAAACCTAACGAGCAACATTTTTGAGTTTCGTAAGATGCTACAAAGTTGTTTATGCATGGACTAGGTGACCAAATTATCAATCCGCTCACAAGGGACGGTTTCATAAATTGGAGCCCTTATTCCAAATGTTGCATTGCCTCAAACTGAGCCAAACATTGGTTCTTGAAATCAATGAGTAAAGCAACTTCTGAAGCATGGCACATCGGAGTGAGGGGTGATCTAGTTGAAATCCTATGCTAGGAATCTAACGGAGATGATGGTTCCATAGTCCGAGTCTCAATTTTTTATTTTATGCACAGTTGCAAGTGGCATCCCAAACCATTTCGGGGACTCTTGGCCAATTAATTATTAGGGCATAAAAGCTTAACGGAGAAACATTTTTTAGTTCCATGAGATGTTGCATCATTGTTTAGGCATGGAGTAGGTGACCACATTTTCCATCCTCTCCCAAGGCCTGGTTTCCTAAATTGGACCCCTAAATACAAATTTTGCATTGCTTCTTACTCAACAAAACACTAGTTCTCGAAATCCATAAAAAAACAACTTCTGAGGGATTGAAACTAGGAGTGAGGGGTGTTCTAGCTAAATTCCTATGCTAGGAATACAATGGAGATGAAGTTTCCTCAATCCGAGTCTCATTTTTCATGATATTCCCAGTTGCAAGTTGCATCCCAAACCATTTCAGGGACTCTTGGCCAATTCCTCCTCGGGGCATAAAAGACTAACGAAACAACATTTTTTAGTTCTGTGAGATGCTGCAAGCATGTTTATACATGGACTAGTTAACCACATTATCCATCCACTCCTGAGAGATGATTTCATAAATTGGACCCCTTAATCCAAATGTTGCATTGCTTCAAACTGAGCAAAACACTAGTTCTCGAAATCAATAAGTAAAGCAACTTTCGAGGCTTGGAACTTGGGAGTGAGGGGTGGTCTAGCTGAAATCATATCTTAGTAATCCATCGAAGTCGACGGTTCCTCAATCTGAGTCTCGGTTTTCGTTTTATGCCCAGTTGCAAGTCGCATCCCAAACAATTCCAGGGACTCTTGGCCAATTCCTCCCCAGGGCATAAAAACCTAACGGAGAAGCATTTTTGAGTTCTGTGAGATGTTGCAAGCTTGTTTAAGCATGGAATAGGTGACCACATTATCGATATTCTCACAAGGGATGGTTTCATAAATTGGACCCCTTAATCCAAATGTTACATTGCTTCAAACTGAGCAAAACACTAATTCTCGAAATCAATGAGTAAAGCAACTTATGAGGCATGGAACCCAAGAGTGAGGATTTCTCTAGCTGAAATATTATCCCAGTAATCCATCGAAGTAGACGGTTCCTCAATTTGAGCAACATTTTTGAGTTCCATGAGATGTTGCAAGCTTGTTTAGGCATGGAATATGTGATCACATTGTCCATCCACTCCTAAGGCATGGTTTCATAAATTGGACCCATAAATCTAAATGGTGCATTGCTTCTTACTAAGCAAAACTATAGTTCTCAAAATCGATGAAAAACAAAACTTACGAGGGATTGTACCTATGAGTGAGGGGTGCTCTAGTTGAAATCCTATACCAAGAATCCAATCGAGATGACGGTTCCTCAATCCGAGTCTCGATTTTCGTTATATATCGATTTGCAAATCGCATCCCAAACCATTTCGGGGACTCTTGGCCAATTCCTCCTCGAGCATAAAAACCTAACAGAAAAACATTTTTGAGTTCCATGAGATGATGCAAGATTTTTTAGGCATGGACTAGGTGACCACATTATTGATCTGCTTACGAGGGATAGTTTCATAAATTGGACCCTTTAATCCAAATGTTTCATTGCTTCAAACTGAGTCAAACACTAATTCAAAATCAATGAGTAAAGCAACTTCTGAGGAATGGAACCTGAGAGTGAGAGGTGATCTAGCTGAAATCATATCCTAGTAATCCATCAAAGTCGACGGTTCCTCAATCTGAGTCTCGATTTATTTTTTATTCCTAGTTGCAAGTGACATCCCAAACCATTTTGGGGACTCTTGGCCAATTCCTCCTCAAGGCATAAAAACCTAACGCAACAACATTTTTGAGTTATGTGAGATGTTGCAAGATTGTTTAGGCATGGACTATGTGACCAAATTATCCATCCGCTCCTAAGACATGGTTTCATAAATTGTACCCCTAAATCCAAATGTTACATTACTTCTTACTGAGCAAAACCCTAGTTCTCAAAATCGATGAAAAACAAAACTTACGAGGGATTGGACCTGGGAGTGAGGGGTGTTCTAGCTGAAATCCTATGCCAGAAATCCAACGAAGATGATGGTTCCTCAATCTGAGTCTCGATTTTAGTTATATATCGAGTTTCAAGTCACATCCCAAACCATTTCAGGGACTCTTGGCCAATTCCTCCTCAGGGCATAAAAACCTAATGGAGCAACATTTTTGAGTTATGTGAGATGTTGCAAGTTTGTTTAGGCATGGACTATGTGACCACATTGTCCATCCTCTCTTGATTCATAGTTTCATAAATTGGACCCCTAAATCCAATTGTTGCATTGCTTCTTAATGGGCAAAACCCTAATTCTCAAAATCAATGAGTAAAGCAACTTCTGAGGCATGGCACCTGAGAGTGAGGGGTGCTCTAGCTAAAATCATATCCCAGTAATCCATCGAAGTCAATAGTTCCTCCATACGAGTCTCAGTTTCATTTTTATGCCTAGTTGCAAGTGGCATCCCAAACCATTTCGGGGACTCCTGGCCAATTCCTCCTCATGGCATAAAAACCTAACGAAGCAACATTTTTGAGTTCCATGAGATGCTGCAAGATTTTTTAGGAATGGACTATGCAACCATATTGTCCATCGGCTCCCAAGGCATGGTTTTATAAATTGGACCCCTAAATCCAAATGTTGCAATGCTTCTTATTGAGCAAAACCCTAGTTCTCAAAATTGATGAAAAAACAACTTACGAGAGATTGGACCTGGGAGTGAGGGGTGCTCTAGCTGAAATCCTATGCCAGGAATCCAACAGAGATGACGGTTCCTCAATCTGAGTCTCATATTTTTTTATATATCAAGTTGCAAGTCGCATCCAAAACCATTTCGAGGACTCTTGGCCAATTCCTCCTCATGGCATAAAAACCTAACGGAGCAACATTTTTGAGTTCTGTGAGATATTGCAAGTCTTTTTAGGCATGGACTAAGTGACCACATTATCGATATGCTCACGAGGGACAGTTTCATAAATTGGACCCTTTAATCCAGATGTTGCATTGCTTCAAACTGAGCAAAACAATAATTCTAAAAATCAATGAGTAAAGCAACTTCTGAAGCATGGAACCTGAGAGTGAGGGGTGCTCTAGCTGAAATATTATCACAGTAATCCATCGTTGTCGACGGTTCCTCAATCTGACTCTCAGTTTTCTTTTTAATAGCATGGCAAGGCAAGGCATGATATGGAAATACAAGGCATGGTAAGTGAATGTAAGGCATGGTATGGAGGGGTATGGCATGGAATTGCATACCATACGAAAGCAAGGCATGGCATGATATGGCATGGAAAGGCAAGGCATGGAATGGCATGGCATGACAACACATGGCAAGGAAAGGCATGTAAAGGCAAGCCATGGCATGGCATGGCATAGAAAAGTATGGCATGGTATGGAACGGCATGGCAAGGTAAGGCAAGGCAATATAGCTTGACGCCTTTTATTACATTTTTTTCATAAGCTTCAACCCTTTAGGGCTTGATGTATTGAATTCTTTCTTTGGAAGGATTGACATTTGGATGTAGTCTAGTTGAATGAGTATCGAGAGCATCTTCAAAATTACCTATAAACTAGTTAATTCTCAAAGGACCTTTGAAGAATATTACAATGGGCCAAAATGTCCTCAAAAAATATTCATTTGTGAAATACAAGAGAAGAATATATATAGACCAATTAACTCTCAAAGGATTTTTATAAGCAAACATAATCATATATATCACACAATGGAGAGGGTTGGCACTTACGGTTATGTAATAGAATTTACAATTGAAAGTTAAAATGTATAATACATTTTTTTATGATCTTTACTAACATTTATTGGAATTGTTGCATGTTTTACAACATTGGAATGACTTCTTATTTGTAACTCATTTGAAATTTTGGTATGTGCACTTTGATATGATGTAATATGATTATGGTTTCAATTCATATCTTGTAATATTAGAAATATAACATAAAAATTACATCATGCATGAAATAAATAATAACTCTTCATTTTGAATGTTCTTTTTTGCAGAACACGGGTCTTCCAGAATATCCAGTTGATCCTCATGAGATAGATCCAGATTATAATGGGTCTGATACAGACACGGGAGATGATGATGATGAGTCGGATGAAGAAGACATTGTGAGTGACGACGATGATAACCACAATGATGATGATCAAGATAATGATGATGACCTAGTTGTTGGTAGTAGCCAGTGACATTGATCATATAGACTCCATCATTGATCATTGTTTTATATCGTTATGATGCATATTTTCATGTTTACTATCATATGTATCATTTTCTCCTGCAATACCATATTATTGAGTTTTATCATTTTGACATTTATCATTTTGACTTATATCATTTGGACATATATCATCTTGACTTACGTCAACTATTGGCCATGTATCATTCTGATATGTTATTGATCTATTGTCATATTTGACTTTCACTCATTGTAGTTATATATGATAATGATCTTATCAGTATTAAAGAATAAGTTGTTTGCTGATACTTATCTAATATTGATATATTTGACTAGTTTTAATTATAAATGATGATCATGTTATAATCATTATCTTGTTATTTTATATATATTGTATGATGTAGATTTTATTTAGATGGAGATTTAATAAGTATAATGATGTTGTTAGTTTGTATGGATGTCCAGTTCCCTAAAAATTATTTATAAAAACTATCATATAAAATACTTCAAATGCAATATGACTTACTCTAATGAGGGATCAAGGATCAGAAGGGTTGCAAAGAAGACACAGTTGTTTGATCCAAGGAAGGAAAAGCAGACGTTTGAAGAGGCAAGAAGAGAATTTGGAATGTGGAATGCCTCTTCATCAAAGACACAACCAGAAGTGAGAGAATGTGGAATGCCTCTGGCATTCGATCATTCTGCCTCACCGGGAGAAGGAAAAGAGGTAAGCAAACTTATGGATTTCTTATATACTTGCATTAATTTGATTAAGGATGAAAGAGTTGTGCAAGAGCTACAACACTTGATCAGACAGTATGAGATAGGAAGGGTAGATCCTCTATTGAATAAAGAAGTACATCAAGTATCTAGAAAGAGAAGGACAAACAAGGAACTACACTTTAATGCTCAGATTGGAGACTATGACATAGATTATGTGGTCCCTGACTTGGGATCAGAAGTCAATGTTATGACGAAGCAGACCTGGGCACTGATGGGAAAACCTAAGTTGATTTACTCTCCTATCAGGCTCAGGATGGCTAATCAACAGGCAGTAAGCCCCTTTGGAATACTAGAGCATGTCCCTGTGGACATCGATGGAGTAAGGACATTTGCAGACTTTGAAGTGATTGAGATAGTTGATGATAGTTGTCCTTATCCTGCATTGTTAGGAATTGATTGGGCTTTCAACAACTCGATTGTTGTTGACCTAAAGAAAAGAAGAATGACATTTGAAGGTGATGCTCTTAGGGTCATTGCACCTCTTGATCCCAATGAAGGTCGCAGATACACAGAACCTATCAGAGAAGAAAACCATGATTATGAACTAGAGAATATATATAAATTGGGAACAAGACAACGTGATTACATTAATCCTATGGCAGATGGAAATTTAAGCTGGCGAAGTGAAAGTTCATGCTTATCAGATTCAGAAGAAGCATTGGAGAACTAACAGAACAGAATGTATGAAGTTTCTGCGTGGAGATGTGCCAGAATGACCAGGGAGGTTCATTGGATTGGCACAGAAGTAAGTAATCTGCCCACGTTTGATGGGTTAAATCACTTAGAAACATTCTTATTGGAATTTGAAGAAATTGTACCAGTGCAACAGAGGTTGTTGGCACTGGATGAAGCCTTGAAAGCAACGTCAGGAAGATGGTGTGGAACACACAAGAAGAATATCGTGGAGTGGGTACAATGTCGCACTTTAATGACAGTGCGTTTTTCAGACCAAGTCGAAGGATGCAAAGTTAGATACACAGGTCAGAGTTGTCCGAAGGACCACGTGCGAAGTTGTGAGGAGCCCTGGAGCAACATTCCTAAAGAACGGTGGGTGCATAAGTTCATTAACACTTTGGATACTACGTCCATCAACTAGTATCTTCAAGCAAAATTGTGTCTCACCACTTCAGATTGGTACAGTATGACTCAGAACTTTATAGCTACAATTTTATTTGAAAGTCAGTACCCAACCTAGAACTAAACTAGGAACTACACCAAGAGCGACATTATTTATGGAGCTATATCAATTACTATGTAAATGAATTTGTGTTGTTTAGATCTAATTACTTATTGGAAAACTTAGCAATAAAAAACTATAATTA
Organism: Picea mariana; assembly: GCA_032191745.1. NCBI lineage: Eukaryota > Viridiplantae > Streptophyta > Pinopsida > Pinales > Pinaceae > Picea > Picea mariana. Next base: position 20,112 of record JASDQU010106010.1, on the reverse strand, counting down.
ATATGAACTTGGTAACATATAAAAAGAAATTGGGAGAACTTGAGATAAAATGTAAATGTATTTATAAGTAGAGCCTAAACAAATGTTCCAAAACTCCCACAAGCACAGCTCAACATACTTGATTGGAATCCATTATTTCTAACACGCCAACACAATACGCATGCCAACGATACCATATGGTAAGAAGGGAAACCTACACGCCAATGATGCCATATAATGTAAATGGGAAGCGTAGCAAACACGCACATTCCAAGAACTCGGACCAATTCTTTCAGGAGTCACCTGTATTAGATTGGGTCGCTGCTTTCCTAATCATGTCTTCAACGAAAGTGTTTAGGTTGAGAAAAGAAGAGCCTCCCGGGAGGACTGCCCTCGCTACACATTCCTTGAGCTTCAGAGCCTTTTCTCTCAACTGCTCTCCTATGCGAGTTGTCATCCTCTTCACAACATCCTCCACCTCTTGCTTTGTGACCAACTTGTGGTCATTCACGTCCACCCCTTCAAAATCCAGGCCCATCTTCCACACATCCTTGGCGAATCTGCAATTGAGAAACTGATCGCCATAATAAGGCAATCCCACCACGGGAACTCCCATGCTAATGCTCTCCAAGGTAGAGTTCCATCCGCAGTGACTGAGGAATAAACCCACCGATCTGTGGGCAAGAACTTTCAACTGGGACGCCCATCTCACTAACAGTGCCCGATCCTTGGTTCGTTCTTCAAAGCCCTCCGGTAAAACCGCAGGCTTACCATCTGCAATATCCGAGCGAAGAACCCACAAGAAAGGCTGCCCGGTACCCTCTAGCCCTAGCGCCAGCTGCTTCAGTTATTCATGAGATTTGACAGCCAGACTGTCGAAGGAAACATATATCACAGATGCTGGTTGTTGCATATCCAACCATGTCAGGCAGCTCTCGTCCTCCTCGCAAAGACTGCTGGAGGAATCCCTTCCATGTAAGAAATTAGGAAGGAATAGAGGTCCTATCGCCAGGGCAGGACATCCATTCAAAGATAGGGCCGTTACAGCGTCCCGCCCTTCCAGCTCCTCAAACGTGTTCACTAGTATGTACTCCCCTTTACTTGACATCTTTGATTCATGGAGAATGACACTGAACATAATGTCCGACGGATCGCGATAGGTGGAAATCACATCGCTTGGCCTCAAAGTTGGGATGTTTCCAGGGAGACAAGTGATCAGTTTCTCCGGATTGTTTGCTTCGCTTACTGCAATTACACAGGCCCAACCAGTGACAGCTTTTAAATATTCACTTAGAACATCCCAGATTCCACATTAAAGAGATAGTAGTTTTTTCATTCATACTTGTAGAAAACAAAGAATAATAGTAGATGCATTATAAAAATAGAATAACAAATTGCAGAAGATAAGCTGCTGTGAAATTAGAGATGAAATAATTTCAAATAATCTCTATTTCTAAATCCAATTACTCCTAAAGAAATTTAATCATTTTTTCTTTGAGAAAACAAAACTTAAAAAGAGATGGACTTACTTTTCACAGGAATATGTCCCTGAGACATGAGAAAGTTAGCGTAGCACTGGCAAATGGAAGCGGCAGCACATAGTGGCCAGAAGACAACCCTCGGAACTTTCATATTCCTCGCAACTTGCTCCGTGCAAGACATGAAGGAATCTGCCACAATACATGTGATGGGTGGAAACGGATATTTGCCATCATCATCGGCAGTAGCGCAGCCGCTGCTGCGAAGGAGGTGCTCTAATGCGGGGCTCAATTTTTGCAGTGCAACGAAATACTCGCCCATGCTGGAGGTGCGGTCGTGATCAGGCGGTAAGCCATCGGGAATAGACAGAAATCGAATTTTCCAGCCCCGTTGCTCCAATTCATGATCGGGGTCGCCTTTCGCAACAAGAGAAATAAGAGAATCGGTGTTTCTTGCAGAAACTCCGACCATGCGTTTGTGAATCCATTGAGTATTGACGAAAGTGATGAAAAATCCTCTTATAGCCAGCAGCTGCGCCAAATTCATGAGAGCGTTAACATGACTTTGGGCAGCAAAAGGCACAATCACTGCGTGCAAAGCACATTGCAGGTTTTCTTTTTCAACATTCATCGTATTCCTATCCATGTCTTCCTCTAGTCAACTGAAAACCATGCTCTTCCGATCACCACGAAGCCATATTTATGGGGTTTATGTGATTATGTTATTTAAGTTCATTAATATCAGTTATCAGTGCAGTGCAGAGCAGAAATAGTATATAATTATTTTAATTTTCATGAGCATTTTCTTACTGCATTTCTACCATAAATGTTCAAGAAAGTGGTATCCTTTCAAGTAGTATTTTAACCGAGCCTGAAAGTCCAAATTACTTGGTCTGTATGTCATCCAATAAATTTTATGACAGAATGCCACATTATTCATCATATTAATAAATGTTATTACAGAATTGGGCACACTATTCATCATACATCAATTTTATAGATGTCTTTGCATTTATATTTCTTTAGGCTTATGTTGTTATATTTTTTCACACTGGTACTATTTATTTTATTTGAAGGATGGATTATGTTGTTATATTTTTTCACATTGGTATCATTTATTTTTTAAAGTTGATAACTTACTTTTTATTAAATATGTTTATCCTAATATTTTAATTTATTTATATTTATAGTATTTTGAAATTTAAAATTGTTAATCTAAATTTTTTTAAAAATGATTGAAAAATTGTTAGATTTCTAGATTTGAGTGATTATTTCTGTATAATTAAAGTGTTCTAGGAATTTTTTAGTGTATTGAATTTATTTTTGCATTCAAAAATGAATTTTAAACAAACAAAAAATAATGATTTCTTACAAATTTATGTTGCAGCCAAAAAAACAATTTAGTAGAACAGATACAAATCACAAATCTTTATTTTTAAATTTAGTAAAAGCTATATAAAAATATTAATATTCATATCTATGTTTTTAGCTCATAAAATAATATTATAATAGATATATAATAGATATACATCTTGAGTGGGCCTAATGGTTAAGAACATGTGTTTCCTCTTAAGAGGTCACAAGTTCAAATCCAGAGGGGGGTAGGTGATGTCTAATTGTTCTAAAAACTAGTTAAAAAATTAATATTTTGTTGTTTAAAATCTATTTCTGAATACTAAATGAATTCAGTTTATTGAAAATTTTTAAATCCATTTCTAAATGCTAACTTATTAATTGAAGATTTTACAATCATTAGAAAAAAAGAAAAAATTGATTAAAATTGTTTTATCCAGAAAAAATTCTTCTAATATGAATAACTGCAAAAACCTATACACTCAAATTTTACAACCATTGTTTTGAAAACATTACTACTTTTAACTGAAAATTTTACAACCATTTTTTGAAAAATATTATTACTTTTAAAAATATATGATGAATTTAATTTCTACCTACACATTATCATACATTATCATTTAGACACATTACCATTTAGATATAAATTTGCATTCAATTTTGAACAAGGAGATAGTGACCAATATATACCTTACTAAACAGCAGTATTAAATGCTACATAAAAGTGGATATGCACCTTTTCTGATTTGAAGCCATTCAAATTTAAAGGTGTATACCAACCATGGCTGGCAGGATGTTTAATATTGGCAGGATGTTTAATATTGGTAGGTACTATACAGGGATAGTGACCAACATTCACTTTACTAAGCAGTATTAAAGGATCCATAAAAGTGGATATGCATCGTGTTTCATTTGAAGTTATTCAAATTAAAAATGTATATCAACCATTGCTGGCAGGATGTTTAATATTGGTAGGTATTATACATTTTTCATTGGTATTATTTAATTGTTTTATGAAATGGGTTTTTCATCAAAATTTAACAATTTCTGGTTTAATTTTGAGTAAATGTCTGAAAAGTGGATATACATAGTGTTTGATTTGAAGTCATTTAAATTTAAATATGTATATCAACCATGGTTTACATGATGTTTAATATTGGTAGCTATTATACATTTTTCAATGATATTATTTAAATATTCTATGAAATGGTTTTTTCACCAAAATCTAATAATTTCTTATTTATTTTTAAGTAAATGTCTAAAAAGTGGATATGCATCCTGTTTGATTTGAAGTCATTCAAATTTAAAGATGTATATCAACCATGGCTTTGAATTCATTCAAATTTAAAGATATATATCAACCATGGCTAACAGGATGTTTAATATAAGTAAGTAGTATACATTTTTCAATGATATTATTTGGTTGTTTTATAAAATGGTTTTTTCACCAAAATTTAACAATTTCTAAATGTCCTGGAAATAGTACAACCTTTAACCTACTGCCTTTTTAATAGTAGTTTTTCAACTTTAGCTAAGTGGAGAAAAGAAGTCCAGACTCACTTCGGCAGTGAGGGACAGAAAAGACATGTACTGGTCAGTACTTGCTTGCAAATTTATCTGCAATTCCGAACGAAGATGTACATAAGAAATCTTGCATTAGATTCATGTCCAGTACTCACTGAAGTCCGCAAGATAAAGTGTAGGGTCACCATACACTCCATCACGCAGAGCTGACATGTGACCTTTCCATTTGCATCCGTGCATGTGTTGTTTAGTTCTCAGCCGGTTGTTCTCCAAATGTCGACCTCACTGCATTCGATGACACCGACCTCTGTATTATGATTCCTATCGTTTTAGTCAAATTAATTGATTAAACAGAGCATTTTAAATCTGCACACCGACCTTTGAATTTTGATTCCTCGTTTTATTAAATCTGCAAGTTTATATAGGCCTTTATTAGGTGCTGTATCTATTAATTTTTTGTTGTTTCATTCTTTTATTTGGCTATGTAAATTTGGATAAAATTTCTATTTTCTGTTATTTAAATTGCATTTTTTAGTATATAGATGGATTCATCACGCTGAAAAATCCATGGAACACTTGGATTATACAAACTTAGCCACTCAAATCTGCAAATCCAACCATTCCTCACGGGGCAAAATCGAACAGAAAACTTCCAAAAAATAGAACGTTTAAACTACTACATTTAGTTTTCTCTCTTTTCATAAGATACTTCAGTGGGCAGGTACAGATTCATGAACAATACACTGACTTTCAGATCCAAAAACTTATACAACATTCAATGCTACTTAGTAAACTGGATATTAACAGAATGTCTACTTAAAGCATGGTTTGATAGTGTCACATAAAGTTTTATGATTGACCTTTTATGAGTGTATTGTGATTTGGCTTTTATTATTTTTTGTGTTTGAAATTTTGTGCATATCTATGTAAGTTTGGCAATTTGTATCGGTTTATGCCATGGTGATAGCTTATTGCAACACTTATGTTTTTATGTCTGGTGGCAAGCCTTTTTAATTATAGCAATCTCATAAACTATTCTTCTTATGTGAATATTATTTTTAGAATTATGTATTTTGTTTTTAGAGTGGTTTATTCTACAATCTAAATAAGGTGAGATAAGTGAAATCTCTATTACTTAAGTTATAGAAAGTCAATAACTAGTAACAACCACATTTAAGTAATGCTTAAATGAATAATAAATCATTGTTATATTAATATATAATTAATGTATTAATTAATTTATAATTTTAATATATAAAATAAGGTATTTATGTACTAATCAAATATTAATGTAATAATTAATTATTACATTAATGCAAAGTATAAAATAAAGTATTAATACATTATATTAATAAATTGATGTATAGTATAATGTATTAATACATTAATACATTACTAAACTATCAATACATTACTAAAGTAGTAATACATTATTAAAGTAGTAATACATTAATTTCTAGATGGGGTGCCACATTGCGATGGGAGGCCACGTAGCCTGTTCCAGACCCAATTCATTAATATGATAGGTCAGCACCCTTCACCTCACTATTAAATGGAAGGAGGCCATTACTTCTCGATGAGAAGAGAAGAACAACTCAATCGCGCGAGAAGAATGGCGGCCACAAGGTGTTATGGCAGTGGGAAGCTTGGTACAGAGTTCATGTCTAGCCTCAGCATTATCCTCTCGATTGGACGAGGCTGGCTCCATCTCACCTTTGCGCTCCATCAACAAGTATGCTCTGAGCACTAGATTTGCATCCAGTCGGCTCTTATTGATTTCACCTAGCACATTAGCACCCTTTCTGACCCCGCCATGCCAAGGGAAAAAGGTAGGTCGTGACGCAGCCCTGCCTAGTATAGTTTTGCTGCTAGACAGCGGAGGGTGCAGAGATTGGAGTGTGCCCTATCCATTGCCCGGACTCAGCGACGGGAGAAGCCTGAAACGCCTCCAATGGCATACGTTGAGGAGGAGATTCCAAAGGAACCTATCCAGGTTCCTCCGCAATCCCTCCTCTTCACAGTGCCGGATAATTGGTAACCCCCCAGCCATATCCCAACAAGCACAAGTGCTTCATCCATTTTCCAGCAAGCACAAGAAGCCAGGGAAGAGGCCACCTACATAATTGAGGAGGAATTCCTCCATTTGGACCTTGTGGACACAACTCAGACCAAGGACTCTACAGTGGAGGAGCTCAAGGCGGTGGAGACTATGGAAGCGGCTCAGGAGGACTCATGCGAGGCAGAGACGGACTTAGACATGGAGGTGGAAGGCAGCCCAGTCTTGGAGCCTCCACCACTCTTGACACTCCCAGATTTTTGTTAGGTACCACCACCATTCTTCCATCTGGAGCAGCTAGTGCTAGTCTTTGAGCTTCGAAGCCAGATGGTTGACCAGATACATCGGGACACCCTCATGCACCAACGAATTGACATGCTTTACGAAGCATACTTGAATGCACCAGTAGCCCAGCATTGTCCGACCTTCGCAAGGCCTTTTGTGCTCTAGCCCAGGGACATCCCACTCAGTGATGATCTGAGCGACACGCCTTCAAGTGTAAATGTGTAATCTCCTTGCTACCACAAGAATTCTCATCTCGGCTCCTTGCACTGCTACAATGCAGCTTTACAGTTATGTCTCTTGTTTTCAGTTGATAGTCTTGCTTAGTTGCTTAGCACAGTTCTACAAAGACTTGAATCTACCACCTGCTCTAGTTTATGTTTGGCAAGGCAAATGGCAGATTGTTATTTTGAAAAATGACATCA
>JASDQU010106009.1:254456-267787 GCA_032191745.1 Picea mariana | reverse complement strand
ATCCTTATGCTAAAGCATACTTCTGTCCATCAAAGTGTGGTATTCCATCTTTATATGAGTTGGTACTCTCCATGAACTACCTTTCAGTGGTTAATCTGATTTCTTAAGGAACCTGATCTGATACCAATTGTTGGATTACTGAGAGGGGGGCGGGGGGGTGTGAATCAGTAATAGCGTAATTATAATCCTTTTTCTCCAAATAATCCTAATGTTATATCAATGTAGAATTATTATCCAATAATGAGCAATAATAAATGAACAATCACACACACAGAGTACACCAGTGTTTTACGTGGAAACCCAAATCGGGAGAAAACCACATAATGTTTTTTCTTATAAGTCTTGAAGAATTACATTCATTGGAAGCACCAACTTTCTTTGTTTTCTAGCTACAACTGGAAGGAGGATCCAACCCCCTAGTTTCTCAGGCTACAACCTCAGGGAATCTCCAACTCCCCAATTAACTGGCTACAACCAGAAGGACACTATAACCCCCTAAGTTCTCTGGCTACAACCGGAAGGTGGCTACAACCACCTGCCCTTGCCCCGTCCAACCGCCCTGAAGTAGAAGTAGAATGATGGAACCACTGTCACACTATCANACCTGTACCATAAACAAGTGCATCAACCATGCACCAACCTGTACCAAACAATTTGTTATCAACCCGTACCATAAACAAGTGCAACCAACCATGTTCCAAGTATGTACCAATCATGTGTCAACTACTCATCAACTATGACTCATCAATATGTACCAACATCATCAACTGTACACTGCATGTATGTGCCAAGTCATCAACTACTTGTCTCAACCATGTACCCAACTTGTACCTCAACCAAAATACCTCATCAATTTCATCATCCAAATATGATTTATAACTCTGTAATATACCTGGTGTATATGATAACATACCTGTAAACCTTCCTTAACTTTAAACAACAAGAGACTAGCATTTACATCAAACTTTTCTTTAGTCTCACATGACTAGTTTTGGATTAGTCAACAACCCTGACTTGAAATAATCATAACTTTGTACCTGTAATGAATAAATATCTGAAACTGATACACAATTTTTTTAGTGTGTTTTATGCAATTCCTCCAGGTGTCACTACTTGGAACCTCTTAGAAAATTAGTTATAGAAAAAATGGCATACCTTGTTGAATTTTGGCTTATTCTAGAGAGCGACCTTGCAGAGCATGCCCCACACAGAGTATTTATTGAATCAATATGAAACCATTACACAGGATACTACAGACTGTAATCTAACCAACACATTTGGTATTACTTAATTTGGATCTGTTATGAAGAAGTTATGATGTTTTTACCCGAAACACATGTTTTTGACTAGTTTCAGGACTAGCCACAAACCCTATTTTCCACGAAGTGTAACTCCAAAAATAAAACGACCCACAAACTTAATTTCTTACCACAGATACTTGGATATTTTTTCTCAATGGAATAGAAATTTCATAGTATGAATCAATCTAGAAAAAAAATTATTGCGAAAATGGTGAGATGACCTGTAAATAATATACCTTAGAAAGCATCATCAAAAGAATTTATCCTTCCTTGAATTTCGGCCTTTTTTTCTTCACCTTCCCTCAGAATTCAGCTTAGATATCCTTTTGTTACCTTAGACACCTATAGGTATTCAATATGATCAAGTGTGATTTAAATGAGAGAGCCTTGCCTCTTATTTATACTCTCCAAGTAGCTTCCTTAAAAACATCTTCTAGGTCATTTTGCTCACTTTCCTTCTTTTAGGGTTAACCCACTTCTAATTTCTCCATTAAATTTATTATTTAAATAATTGATTTTGTATTCACTTCGAATTATAGTGCAATCATCACTTCACTTTATTATTTACCTTTAAAAACTCTTAAACCACTTTGACTACTTTGACCTTTTGGGGCTTCTAGATGACATATGAGGGTCCTCCAACTTCGTAAGGCCATAACTCTCAAACCGTGAGGAGTTATGTGATGTTCCACATACCACCAGAAATGGAATGACATGTACTATCCATATAGAATAGTATTTCATGAAAATATATCAAAACTCATACCGTTATCCATCAAACAAACTTGGGTCCATTACCCAAACTTGGGTTCTCCAACTTCTCATGGCCATAACTCTCTAACCATGAGGAGTTATGTGATGTTACACATACCACCAGAAATGGCATGACAAGAACTATCCATTTAGAATAGTTTCACTAAAAAATTCACTGGTGTTCATCTCATTATTCCATAAATAAGCATGGGTTCTCTAACCATACTTCTAGGATAACTCAATCCGCAAAGCGTCTTCCCGTGAGGGATTTCACCATAAGGGGACCACTTTGGAGTTCATCCATTTCTACTTATTATCAACCATGACAAGACAATAACGATTCATCTTTACATCAAACAATCTTGGGTCCATTACCCAACCTTTGTACTACGGGGCTTTCTTCAAGGGTTGACATCAATGACAACCAATCTTAATCAACATGAATCATTATTCTATTTCAACTTCACCATTCCCACATAGCCTACACAAATTCCCCTCCAATTTTTCCTTAGGTTACTCCCATGTTCTTGTTTCACACTGTATCATGTGGGAGTTGCTTCTTAGTTGAACCATTGGATATTTTTCATGGCATGATGTGTTGATATTCAAATATTATTGAATTTTTATTTCGCCTTACTTGTTGAAGTTTTTTTATGTAGTACTATTGTTTCTTGTTGGCACATTTATTCTATTTTCCCTTGTTGTAACATTCCTAAATATGGTTTTTGAGTGTTTTTTATCTATCATACAACTACCCTCTTATATATCCCAATCCTTAATCCAAATTATATACCATTAGTCTCATGATTTATTTCATCTTCTCAACTCTCCTTTAGAAATTTTGGTCGAAAACCTCTTGTTATTCATGGTTTCCATTTTCTGCTTATATAAATCTGTTTTCTAAGAGCCTCCAACTCTATTGGGTACAACTGAGATTTTACAAGGAGTATCTCATATGGGGTGCCAACTTTTACTCTTCAAACCATTCATTAATATGTATTTTTGTACCCATTCCAACTACTTCCACCTAATTTTAGGTACACTTGGTCCCCAAACCTTGTGATAAGGGCACCAGTGTAATGAGGGTATGGAAGAAAGAATGCCACATCTTCCAATCCTATATATTCATTGATTTCATCTATTTTGGAGTAGAAAGAGAACTTTCCACCCCCTTGGAGTCTTTTCCTTGTGCACATATCCCAACTCAAATTTCATTGAAATCCAACCTAAATATTTGTAGTCTTGGGTTACCTCAGGTAGTTCTCCACCAAAATTAATTCGGGGTTGCATTTTTCTTTTTTTTTTGGTTGAGAACCTTACTACCCTGGTTTTCCCTATGTTCACACAAATCGCAACATATGTGGAAAATGTCTCTAAGGCTCGAGGATGTGCTTGAAGGTTGTATATTTCTCTGGTTGTGAGTGTCATATCATTCACATAAAGAAATATCATGATTAAAATCCTTGCTATATGTTAGAATATAATGGATGTGCTCATTTAACTGTATAAAATATCATTATTTTCACCCAACCATAGGCCGAAGCCACCCCCGAGCACCTTAACCTTGATAGAGAATCATTATGGAAGCAAACCCTAGGCTAGATAGCCAAACATGATAACATACCTCTCTCCAAGGATAGCACACCAAGAAAGAATAACAAAAACTGATCAGAAAGTCCAAACCTAGAGAAGACAGAGACTATAGACTGGTGGCAACAACTTCTCTAGAACTTGCACACAAAACTGCCCAACTGCAGTGCGCACAAGTGTGCTACTGTAGTTCTGAGAATGCCTGCCAGAATGAAGAATGGCTCCTGTATTTATACTAAAACTGGCAAACTGCCTCAGCCGACTTCTCATTATGGGTGCCTATTTACTTAGTATATAATATTTCCTTTAGTCAACTTCTTCTCTTGGAGGCTAATAACCTAATACAAATTATCCTCTTGAGCTGACTTGTCTTCTAGGGTTATTAGCCAACTAATTAGGGTTTCTTCTTGCTTCCTGGAATATTCTATTCTCATTAGGTTTACACGTGGAGGTAAATACCTCCCACATCTACCATAATATCAACACTCCCTCCTATCTAGGGAGGTATTTGAAGGTAATGGTCTTGAGCACAAACATACATTTCACCTAGTAGCATCAATATAGTCGTCTAGAATATCTCATGACTAGATCAGGAGCACCATCATCACTATCAGTGTCATCAGTTGCATCATCTCTCGGAACCATACTCCATTCGAGTAATTAGACATGATGCTGGATAAGTCACTCACTCCACAGAGTGACACAAGAGCCATTCTTCTAATCCAAACATATGTCCTAGAAGAATAAATGTTCTGAACCATTTTGCATCTAGGAAATCTCTATCCATTAATCATCCATCTAGTTGATAATCATTCCCAACACTACTGATAGTATTCAAGGTGGTCGGAACAATGTCATTGAATAGCACACAACTGTTTCTATCCATAGTAGTACACAACTACAATCCAGTGGTACACTGCCACACCAAGTAGCACACAGATACTTGATCAGTGACATATAGTCACAATCAATAGAACACATCCACTACAGTAGTATACATCTACTGTCCGGAGACATACAGTCTCCATAACAATCATATCATCAACCTGCACAGAAAAACATTGTTATGATATATAAACTGAATCATCCGGGCCATTCTTCCAATCAAATTTGTGAGATCTGAAAAAGCATCTTCCCTAAGAAAGTAAAACATCAACGACGAGCTATCTATACTATTATTCTCAAGCAAGGAAGAATAACTATCTCGATTCCTGAGCTTGGACCATTCACCTATCTGGGCCATTCCTTCATCACTAAACAAAGTGCAACCTGGAGAGAATGAGTCCGCCCTAGGGAATGCCTGTCCCTGATTGCTGAACCTGGACCATTCACCTATCTGGGCCATTCCTCTGGCACTAAAAAAAGTGAAACCTGGAGAGAATGAATCTGCCCTAGGGAATGACTGTCCAGACCATTTTCTATGGAAATGACTGTCCTACATCAACCTCCAAAACAGACCATTCTTCAAAACTTCTCACAACTGTGAGCTTCGAAAGAATGACTGTCCAGCGAGGCGGACCAATCTTCTTAACCACTACTAAGAGTGTCCGTCAAGAAGAGAGACTGTCCTAGACCATTCCCTATGTTAACCATAAGGGGAATCACTATCTATGGTACATTAGCAATCCATCAAACCATTTTCATTATGAAAATGACCGTTCGATATGGACCATTTTCCGAACTGAAAAATGCCTATCTGTCAGAAATCTCAAACCACTTTCTGAACTGGAAAGGCACTGCTCATCCTGGACCATTTTTCGAACTGAAAAATGACTGTCCATAAATCAATAACACATCAGTGCTCCCTCTCAACCTAGGAGTCATCTCTTCCTTTTTCAATAAGGAATTTGTCTCCACGAGCTCCAGCTTGAGTACACAAACTCTTTCATCTTGGACAGAGGCTTTACCAAAATGTTTTCTTATCTACTCATCTGTGGAGATATATATTGGAGAACCACTTTATCTTTTCTGGAATTCATCACGGAGAGTGTAATGCTTGATCTCAATGTACTTCGGTCTTTCTGGAACACTGGTATTCTTTTGAAGGCTTCATATAGCTCTGATCAATATAGTATATCATTTTTGGATTCATCTTTTGTTTCCTGCTAGCTCATAACATCATGGCATGGGTCAAACTGGAACATATCCAAGTGGTACTTCTTTTGTCATCGTGAGAGTTTTGTCATGGATTAACAATCCATCATCCCAGGCTTCTGAGTAACCATTCTAATACAATATCTCTGTTATAGAAAGTTTTTCACCATGCTTCTGTTGTGCATTGAAGGCTTTGCACCAAGTTGTTTGAATCCATACAAGATCTTCTTCCATTTTCATACAAGGGTCTCTTTCTCGTATACCTCAAATCCTTGAGGTTTCTCTACATGTAAACTCCAAACCATGGATATTACGGACAATATACTGGCTTATGTAGAGGTATGTCTGGTTTACTGGAACAAGCAATCATCATAGTCTTCTCCCTCCATCTGGGAGAACCTCTAGTTCTGCATCTCACAATGATTGCATTCATAAGTCTTCCATACACCGTTCTTCATCACAACTTTCATTTCCTCAGCTTGATTTCTTTTAGTGAGTTCAGATAAGGCTGGTAGTTTGTGATTTTCGATACTATGACTGGTTGTTCTGGTTTTTCTTTCTCTCTTGGAATATCCATGTTCTTCCTCATGTTTCTCTTTAGCTATTGGGTCCATGGAGTTTTCTATAGATTCCATGCCCTGAAGATTCCAACTTCTTCCTTTCATCATAGGATCATGGATGTGGATGGACAACCAGGGATACTTTGAGGCTTCTTTTCGAAGAAGACTTCTTCTAAGGTCAAACTAAACATGTGCTTCTTTTCATGGTTGCTACCATGGATAGATACTTCATCATCTTCAGTGGATCGTATTATTTAGGATTATCTCCCTCCTAATCCTTGCTTCATGCATGAGTGCATGCTCATCTTTTGGAATTCTCTAATCATCTCCCTCCAACTACTAGAGCCCATGCTTCCGTCTGCATCCTTATTTCCTTTTGCAAAGAGTCACATGTCTTTTTCCAATTTCCTCTTGATTGCTGACTTATTCTGCTAGAAAACCTAGAGACAGTTCTTCAATGAGCTTAGTATCCTTATGGCTATGCTACCTTCCATTGGTTAGACTGAATGAAGGAGGTGTGGGCCCATAACCTGTTAGAATATAATGGATGTGCTCGTTTAACCGTGGACAATATCACTATTGTCACCCAACCATAGGCCGAAGCCACCCCTGAGCACCTTAACCTTGACAGAGAATCATTCTAGAATAAAACCCTAGGTTAGATAGACAAACAATATAGCGTACTTGTCTCCAAGGATAGCGCACCAAGCAACAATAACAAAAACTGATCAGAAATTCCAAACCCAGAGAAGACCGAGACTATAGACTGGCAACAACAACTTCTCCAGAACTTGCACACAAAGTTGCCCAACTGTAGTGCACACAAGTGTGCTACTACAGTTCTGAGAATGCCTGCCAGAATGAAGACTGGCCTCCTGTATTTATACTAAAACTAGCAAACTTCCTGGGCCGACTTCTCATTCTAGGTGCCTATTTACTTAGTATATAATATTTCCTTTAGTAGAATTCTTCTCTTGGAGGCTAATAACCTAATACAAATTATCCTCTTGAGCCGACTTGTCTTCTAGGGTTATTATCCAACTAATTAGGGTTTCTTCTTGCTTCCTAGAATATTCTATTCTCGTCAGGTTTACATGTACAGGTAAATACCTCCCGCAGCTACCATAATATCAACACTATATTCATTCCCTCACCACCTTTCATGTTTATCCAAGCTTCTAATAATGTAAAAGGCCAAAAAAGTGGGGGATAGAAGTGTTGATCTTAAAGATTGTTTTACGGTCTTCGAGTCAACCTCACGAGGATATAATTCCCTTGTGTTTTTAAAGGGGTGGTACTCCTCTATTTACAAATAACATGCAAGAATATAAACAATGCATAACAAGGACCAAGCATATTTTGAAATAAATATTCACATGCAAAGAATACCTGAGAAAGGACCAAGTATATTATAAAAAGTAAATATTTACAATATGTTACAAGATCATAAACGAAAAGAGTGTGCAGTAAAATAAGACGACATTTCCATCACAAAATTCATCAAAATAGAACACAATAGTCAAGGAAGGGAAACAAGAAAGTATGGACCACATATGGCAGAGAACTTTAAATCATCATTTCATTAAGCACAAATAAGATTACGATACACATACATTTGAAATCTCATGCTTAAATCGAAGTCTTGGGATTGCAATAATGTTATGTCCCAAATTAGTTCTCTGGGAACCTAAAAAATAATATATGTATTTAAATAAAAGAGTAATGTCTTGGAATAAAAATAAAATATTGTGTTTGTCCTTTAAAGAGGACTAGGATGGGGCTCCTCTGGACCATGAAATGAAAAGACATGGAAGAAACACGAAAAAAAATCACATATCAACCCTATTTTCATTAATTACTGGGAAATGTAAGGCAATATGATAAATAATTGTAGAAGAAGGAAAACAAGAACAAGAATAAGATCACTACTTGACTCGCTATGATGGAAACTATTCTCAACCCTTTACTTTCTTGTTGGTGCCTCTTTTGTAGATGGTTGATGTGTTGGAGGTGGGATAACTGTTGTAACCACTTCTTGATGTTCTGTTTCAATGATTTTGATTAGGGATTTTCTTAGCCACTCTTCTATGTATTCCCTCATGGGGGCCACCATGATCTCATGTTTAGTTTTTATTCTGAATATCTCATTCTCCATCTCTCTTAGGTCCATACCTAATTGGTGCAATGTTTTATCTACCTCATCATTTCTGTTGATATATATGACTAGACACCTTTCAATTTCTTCCTTAGAGAATTCTACTGAGTCAATGGACTCACTTTCCCATGAAACTTTTAATACATCAAGTTGTTCTAACAATTTCTCTTTAGTTAAAAATATTGTGTCCATTAATAAATTTGGGCCATTGAGTTGCTTTTTGAGATCAACAATATTAAAGAAAAGGTCACCTATTTTTTTATTCACAACATCTAACTCATTGATCATTTCTCTTAAACTTTTTATTCTTTTCAACCAACAAGAATTAATTTGTTTCATCCGGATGTTAGAAGGAAGGTTTTATTCCCTTCTGTAGATATCACTTAAACTTTAAACTTTAGCTGAAAATGTTCCCACAATGTCTTTGTAAAAACCTTCATCGTTTTCCAGATCCTTTTGGAGATATTCTTTGAAATGTGTAATCCTCGTTGAAAAGTTGGTGGAGCTATGTGTAAGCTCCCAGATTTATTGGATCAAATCTATTATTTTTTGTATCCTATCTCCAACATAGTTTATACTACTAATAACAAACTAGATGAACCTTTCCACTTGTTTCTACTTTATGGAATATCCTCTAAGGTAAGTGTTGGTTGAACTATGTTTATTGATCCAACAAACAATGGTCTTGGAATTAGAGATGCCTCCAATTCCTTTATTTTTTCCTTTAAAATTAAAATTTCCTTTTCTATGTTACTGACAAATTCCTTTAGTGTTTCTCTAGTTGCTTCATGAAATTGTACATTCTTCGAAGGTGAAACCCTATGGAAATCAATTTCCAATTTCCATTTCTTAGACATTTTTTTGTTTTTCATGTTTACTTTTTCAAATTAACAATTTTTTAGAACTTCTATTGTAGGCCATGTGGTGCAGTGTCATAGACTCCTCTTCAAATATTTCTGGTTCCTGAGTGACCAGAGCTTTGACAATTTCTTGGGTTTCTAGCAGTTGTTGCTTGGACTAGATTGGTTCTTCTATAATCTCATCTACATGCATTTCTCGAGGAATTCCTTGAATCTTTGATATCTCTAGTCCCGCTTTATAGGTATATCTTTTTCTTTTGGCAGAGGTATGTACAACATGAGATTTTTCAATATTTTTCTTTGTTGGGTCTTTGTCACCGCCATCATCTAAGTTTCCGACAATTGTTTTCCTTGTTTCCAAACCATTGCTTCTTGGTTTTTTTCTTGCTGGGGTACTTCTTTGAGATACAATAGGGGAATTGGGTTTTTTATTTCTTACTTCTCTACCTTGTTTTTGGTAGAATTCATTAGTGTTGGCTAATTCTTCCACATCAATAAGAGTTTCATTCACTGAGGTCTCGGGAAGATTCAAATTATCCCCTCCTCCTTCTTTAAATATTCAATCTTAATAAAATAAGAAGAATATCCCACCAAAGACATATGTATAGTAAATAGATCATTAGGGTCAAAACCTGTTGAAATATTGGCCAACACTGAGAGGAGGGGGTGAATCAATATTGCTTCTTCTTTTAAAATTTTAACAATTATTAATGAACAAATTAATTAATCATAACAATTGATCAACATGAATGTACTAAATACATAAATTTAAATATAATAGTAATAAGTACAAGTTACAATTGTGTGAGAGACACCAATGTCTCTTCTTCTGAGCACCAACTCAAGGAGACACTAATCCCCTGGTCTTAGAGAAAAAAATCTAGGAAGCACCAACTCCCTTGTTTCAAAGCACCAACTCTAGGAAGCACCAACTCTCTTGTGAAACATGCTTTAACCTGCAGAGGACTGGAATCCTCCCGAGATCCTCTCTACCACCCTCATTGCATAAAATGTTTACAATTTATTTCTTAGACTCTGCTCCTTCTTTTGATTTTTTGATGTAGACTGCAGAGACACCTTCCTTTTTACCATTTTTCTCTATTTATATAGTCTCTCAAGAGGTATATGATATTGAAACAATGTGTCTTTTTGTAAAACATAAAATGAACCAATGTGTATTTTTAATAATAAAACATTGCACCTCTTCATTTAATTAACACAAATACCGACTTTTATGTTTATTAATTGATTTTAATTTAAAAATACGTCCAAATTAGACAATGTATGAAGATTCTGGAGCGATAAAAACAAATTTTAAAATTCTACAACATGGGTTTTGTGAAAAACATGCCCAATTAGCGAACATGTGAGCATTTTCCCTAGAAAATGTGTGAGGTGGACAGTACAATAGGTTCTTTGAAGGAAACTTGCTGAGATTTTTATACCAGATCCTTAACACCTGTTGTATTCTGTTGAAGCACCAGATTTGACCCTTTCTTCTTGTATTTAGAGCACAGTAACTTGTTTTTGAGGTTCCATTGTAAAGTTCTTCCACCGATATCTTCATGGAGTGAACAAGCCCTTCACTTCTATTCAATTGCTTATTCTGTGAATGGATGCCAGTAACATAATTCAACACAAAATTTTGCTAGGATACTGATATGAATACATAAACATTAATCAAGTTCTCGATGATCATATTTATCCTCTTTCCATCAATGCCAACAACATACACTATATCCAATATTGACCATATTAGTCTCCTTTGACATCAATTCCAACACCATGTCCAACATTCTCCCCCTTTGGCATTGATGGGAACACAATAAAAACCCCTTGTTTCTTAATTAGATTTTACTGGTTTTTCTTCCCCTTTGACAACAATGATAGAAGGGATGTTTTTTTTTTTTCTCCCCTTGAGGTTATACTCCCCCTGTCCATGTACTCCTCCTCTGATTAAACCTATGCAATTCAATTAGATATGGATATTACCCCAATTTCTATTTAAGGTATTCAAAAGTACTCCCGAGTAAAGATTTTGTGAATATATCTGAAATCTATTCTTTAGTATCCACATATTCCACTTTAACAACTTTTTGAGAAACATGTTCCCTTAACAAATGAAATTTGATTGGAATATGCTTGTTTTTGAGTGAATGACAAGATTCTTATAAAGGTTTATGACACTGGTATTGTCACAACTAAGAAAAATTGAATGATCATACTTTAGTTGTAGGTCTTCTGGGGTTTGTTTCATCCAAATTACTTGAGTGCAGCGGGTGGAAGCAACGATATACTTAGCTTCTGTTGTTGACAATAATATAGATGTTTTCTTCTTACTTATCGATGATACTAGACACTTTCCTAGGAAGAATCCTCCTCCACTGGTGCTCTTCCTATAATCGACACTACCAACCCAATCTGCATCAATATATGCATTTAATGTAAAATATTTTGTTTTTGGATACCATAATCCAAAATCCAAGGTAGCTCTTAGATATATGAATATCATTTTTACTGCCTTCAAATGAGTCTCTTTAGGTGCAGTTATAAATATACATATTAGTACTACAAATTGTATGATATCAGGTCTTGTTGTTGTTGCATATAATAAGCTACCAACCATTGATCTGTACATGGTTTGGTCTACGGTGAATCATCATCTAAGCTTAGTTTGCATCCTATAACCATGGGAGTGCTCATAGGTTTACAATCTTCCATTTGAAATTTCTTAACATTTCTTTGATTTGGTTTGGGATATGAATATCCCTTTGTATGTTTGAGTAACTTGTAAGCCCAAGAAGAATGTTAGTTTACCAAGCATAGACATCTCAAATTCTTTCTGCATTTCTGTAGCAAACCGTTTTCTCAGTATAGTAAAATTACTTTAAAAAATGATATCATCCACATATAGCACAACAAAAAATCATATTTTGATATATAGGTTGCTATCAGTAGTCCCTATCTTGTATCCTTATTGTTGTAGATAGTTATCAAGCCTCGAGAACCGTGCTTTGGGAGATTTTTTAAGACCATACAGAGCCTTTTTTTTAGTTTACATACATAATCATGATTTTCTGTCAACTTAAATCCTTAAGGTTGTTCTAAATAGACTTCTTCCTCTAAGGTTCCATTTAGAAATGCTGACTTGACATCCATCTGATATATTTTGAAGTTTTTGAAGCATGTGAATGCAAAAAACATTCTAATAGCTGCTAATCTTGTCGTTGGGGAAAATGTCTCCTCAAAGTCAATTCCTTCAACTTGGGCATATCCCTTCCATACTAATATGGATTTATTATTTATAATCTGTCCATTTTCATTAAGCTTATTCTTGAAAATCCATTTGGTTCCTATTACATTTTTGTTTTCTGGTCTTGGGACCAGTTCCCAGGTCTGATTTTTCTCTATTTGGTCAAGTTCTTCATTCATTACTTTGATCCAATCTTCATTCTTGTCGGCTTCTAAAAATGATTTGGGTTCTACTAGAAAAAAACTTGCATGTTCTGATTCAAATGTAAGTTTTCTTCTATTTTCTACTCCTTCACTTTTATCCCCTATGATTTGTCTTTCAGGGTGATTCTTTTGTTAGCAACCAAATATCAATATAGCATAGAAAAACTTCAGAATAAGTACTCAACGCCTTGAAAAAGAGAGAAATTCAGATAATAAGCCTCTTCGAGGGGGAAACTTCCTTATGCCCACATAAATGTTCAATTACAAGATGATTCCAAATGGAAATGTCTCCTTGGTATATACAGGAGACTAGGAGGTATAATTACAACTAATCGATTAAAGCTTACATAAATAAAATATTATTACTAATGTAATATGCCCCAATTAAGGGGTAATGAGCCACTATTTAGGGCTTAACATACCCCTCCCCTTGAGACAAGTGTTGTCCGCAACGCTTGAGTAACTCTGGATGCTTCTGTATAAAAGACTCATCTTACCAAGTGGAATCTTCAGCCAGTAGTTTCCTCCATTTAATGAGATACTCTGAAATGGATCTATTCCT
>JASDQU010106009.1:225320-244135 GCA_032191745.1 Picea mariana | reverse complement strand
ATGGAAGGTATTGGTGAACTCCGGAACTACTTGGCCCC
The DNA here is from genome assembly GCA_032191745.1 of Picea mariana. Classification (NCBI taxonomy): domain Eukaryota; kingdom Viridiplantae; phylum Streptophyta; class Pinopsida; order Pinales; family Pinaceae; genus Picea; species Picea mariana. Next base: position 244,097 of record JASDQU010106009.1, on the reverse strand, counting down.
TCTCTTGTCGTAGTGTGGTCCATCTCATGTACTGGTCCTCATAGTTGCCAACAAGGTAATACTATTCATTTACCGCATCCACAAAAAAATCCCAAGTGGGATTGGCCCCGTATATTCCAGACTTCTCTGTGGAACTTTTCTCCCAGTAAGTTTCCCACCAATGTTTGACATGAGGGAGAGCTTTAAGGAGTGAAAAGGTGATCTTTTCTTTGTCATAAAAATTGTGAACAGAGAAATAACCTTCTAGCAGAGTTAACCATTTTTCTAGGGCTTCTTCATCTATCTGTCCTTCAAATACAGGAATATCAAAATTAACTTGTACCTTGAAAGGCGAGGTGCCTCCAAAGTGGCCACTTGATGAAGATGCACCTATTGCTATCGGCAAGCGTTGAAGGATGTGGGCAAAATTCCCCATCATTTCGTCCCTTTGTCACGTGAGATCTTGCTCAAGCAACAGATTGATAGGATCGTCTGCTCCGTCGTTTTTCTTTTCTTCCGCCATTGAGGGTTTCTTGGGTGTGCAAGAGCGATTGTCTTCAAGAGAGACAAGATTGAGACCCAACTTGCTATACTCGGACCTCATCGAGGACATGCACTGAAAAAACGATCAAGAGTAACCTTCTCTGATACCACTGATCCAGATTATTTTTGGCACGAAATGAGAGCGGAGATATAATAAAGAAATGCACAGAGATATTGCAGATATTTAATAATATCATAGAAATGTATCAGAGATGCAAAGATAAACACATATATACAGTAATACACAATTTATATTAATCAAAGAAATGTACAGAGACTGTAAAAATACAGAGTGAAAGAATCGCTAGAATGGTGGCAACTTATCTCTGAGAAGAGATGTGACGGCTACTCGCATTCGCAAGAAGATGATTACAATGAGGCTCTGAAGGCCTTTTTACAATAAACAGGAATGCCAAAGTTCCTAGACATCCAAAAACCTAATCCTAGGAGATGAAGCGCTAAAAGTCATGTGGGCCCTGTTTGGGTAAGCGAGTACATCAACTTCCCGGGGTCGTAACTTTTGCATACGATCTCCGTTTTAGGCGTGTGATAGCTCATTGGAAAGGTATCATCGAGGAGATTCATTTTGGGGGCTCAATTATGCCTTTGAATATCATTGAAAACCTATATCTCGAAAAACCTCATTTGGGCCCTCAAAATGGCCCCGGAAGTTAAAACCTACTAAAAATAGTAAATTGCCAAAATTGCCAGAAAATTGTTTTGAGCCATTTGGAAAAAGTGGGTGGCCACCAATATCCACCTGGATCAGATATTTATTGGAAAGCACTTATTGGCGCTGGAATAAAGATGAGAGATACCCCAGACCAACTCATGTCGACTGGAGGTAACTCTTCTGGTACTCTCTCTCTGTTAAAAATGCTTATCTGACACTTTTCTCTACTTTTAATTTTCTGGTTCTACATAGTTGGAGGCATAAATTGTGGAAGTGGGATCTTCAGCTTAAAATTAAACTCTTCGTCTGGTTGGCGACGGATCAAAAAATATTAACTTGGGACATTTTACAGAAAAAGGGTTGGGAAGGCCCAAGCATGTGTGTATTATGCAAAAGATGCATAGAGGATATCAATCATCTTTTTATCGATTGTGTGTTTACAAAAAAGGTCTCGAATAGAATCAAAACTATTCAAAATCACAAAAGGATTTTTGAAGGTAAAACACTCTCAGAATGTTTTTATTTTTGGATTAAAGATAAATCTGTCTCCTACTCTTGCAGCTACTATTTGTTGGTGTATTTGGATTGAAAGGAACATATCTATTTTTTAAGATGCAACCCCTTCATATCAATCGATGTTTATTAAGGTTTTGGGACTTTACAAGCAACAACCTTCGTCTCAATTTTTCCACCCCATCAGAGAATGTGTGGTCACTCATTCCGAGGATTTTTCTATCGCTTTTTTTGATGGTGCTGCTCAGAGTGTTAGGAAATTCTGTGGAACAAGGGGGGTTATTAAAACCATTGATTCCTTAGTTTATAGATGGTATCTAAACTGTGGGGAAGGTACTAACATTAAGGCTGAGCTCATGGGTATTTGGGCCACTCTCACATTAACTATTCATATTACTCTCCCAAAACTACAAGCTATGGGTGATTCCGGGGTGATAATAGACTAGCTCATTGATCGTGGTTAGCTTTAGGCAAGTTCTATTGAAGGCTGGAAGGTTAGAACTAAATATCTTATGAAAACTTTCCAGGCTATTAGCTTCCACCATATCTACAGACATTTCAACAAAGAGGCAGATCAACTTTCTAAACAAGCTCTCCAGGAGCATGAAGGAAAGATTACTTATTATCAATGGGAGCCTAGAGGGGCAGGACCTTTGAAGCACCTGACTATGTTCTAATTCTCTATGTTTTGAAGATAGTTATTCTCTGGTCTGTGGTTTAAAGTATTGAACTCTTCCTTCTTTTGTATGTGTACCTTCCTCGGTATTGTTTTTTGACTTTTTGTCTCCTTTTGGAGCTGTATGAACTTTGACAGTCTCTTTCTATTATCGAGCTTATTATCACTCATGTTAGAAATGGGCTTGGCCATAATTGATATTATGTAAAAACAATTACATATTAATATAATTTTGAACTAATTTTCTATTAAAAAAAAATCAATCATCATACATTTCAACTTTAAAAAAACAAAAAAATAATAATATTAAACCTCCATTTTCTATCTTATTATTTTGATTTAATCAAATCAATCATTATACATTTCAACTTAAAAAAAAAATAAAAAATATGATATAAAACCTCAACTTTAAAAAAACAAAAAAAATAATATTAAACCTCCATTTTCTATCTTATCATTTTGATTTAATCAAATCAATCATTATACATTTCAACTTAAAAAAATAAAAATATAATATAAAACCTCAACTTTAAAAAAACAAAAAAAATAATATTAAACCTCCATTTTTTATCTTATCATTTTGATTTAATCAAATCAATCATTATACATTTCAACTTAAAAAAATAAAAAATATAATATAAAACCCTTATTTTGATTAGAAAACAATTAGAATATTAATTTCCATTTATTCAAATCAATCAATATACAAAAATATACTTACTAACAAGGTTAACCAATACTATACTTTACACGACTAAAATACCTTTGGTAGATTTACTTGGGTATTGAAGATGATTTCCACGTAGACATGTTATACATTTTAGTTGACACATGTACTAGTATCAGATTTGGTGTTAGTTGTGAATGCGTTAATTCATTGTGTATTTTACATAATTGGTTTTGATATTATTTATGTTTAGTTTCTTTGTTTGGGTTAAATTGGTATAAGTTTTAATTTAACACATTAGTGATTTGCCTCGTGTTTTTCTTTTTTAACTCATTCTAACCAATGTTTTTATTTTATTTTAAAGTAAGTAGAGATATTTAATATTACTTCATCAAAAAATTACAATCATTCCTACCTACAACTGGTTTGCCTGATTGGAAATTAGACCAGTTGCAGTAGTTAACCTTTTTATTCAGTTTGTTATACATCATGTCTATTCTGTTTAGACTACATCCCTTAGTACTTGACGTCCTACCTCTATACTTATAAATAGAAATATATACCCAAAGTCCATAAGTAAATATGTTGTGTACATACTTCAGATACATATTAAACTACGCTGCCATCTTTTCCTGCTTGCTTTGTTGTATTTTTTCAATGTCTACCAAGAGTTTCACAATAGTCTCCAAACCACTAACTCGGCGTTGGACATCCTCTAACATAGTTTTAAGCTCCGACTGGTCTGCGACTTTGGTTTCTTCGTTGACTTCTTTAACCTTTCCAATCAACATTTTGGTATGCCATACCATCTTGAGTGTCTTATGGTAAAGGGTCTCCCGAGTGCGAGTTGTTTCGGTGTCGATGATCTAGTCCACCTCCTACTCTACCTGGCTTTTTTCTTTTCCCTCTCTTTCTACTTTAATATCCTCCTCCCAAATCTCAATTGTGTCCTTACCTTTCTGAGGGACATTTCTCTAGTATATCCGCGTTGAATCCCTGGTTGCATTCTCAATTCTCATCTTCTTGCGTGAGCTCTCTGGTTGAGAATATGCTATCAGGCTCCCTTTCCTAGTAGTATTCTTCATTCAGGCTATGATCATGTCCTCTTCACTGATTATGCCCCCTTGTCTTCCTTTATGAGGATCACTTTCCCAGCACTAGCTCTGAATGCTTTCAAAACTGTTTAGATCTTCCAGAGATCCCTGATAGATGGAAGTTACCACCACTAAACCTGTTATATAAAAGACTCCCATATGCTTTCCTCTTTATGTTAATGATCCTATCGTTAATGGGCCTCTACGGGAGAGATGAATAGGAGGCATGCCTCCTCGTGCCATTATTCTTGCAGTGGAACTCATCCACCTTCTTCGTACCATCCAACTAGACCTATTTGGTACTATCACTTCCATTGGTAGATTGATCTGCGTTAAACTGTTATGGCTTCTGGATCTCCTTACCGGCTCATGATTACCTTTTCACAACATGTACATTTTACACAATCTGCTTACATTTTCCACCTTGTTTCCATGTTCTTCCATATGCCCTGTATGCCCTTTCATGTCAGAGATATATTTTATGTCAAAGTGCCAAGTGGGCGGTTCCCCCCTTCATCTGGGCCTCATTCGAGATACATTTGTGCCTCATTTCTTCCAGTGTGGTTGTCTTCTTGGCTACGACCATGTCGATATTTTTCCTCTAGCTATTCACAATCTTCTCTGAGTTGGCCCATTTGAACCTGAGTCCATTCCACGTCAAGCACATTACCTTCTTGATGCACACCCTTGTTGGCTAATCTATCATCCAGAGAGTTTTCTTTCCTTCTAACCTACCTGAAGTCGATCGAGAACAATGTTAACATGTTCCTTTGAATTCTTTGCATTATTTGGGAGAGAGGCCAATGTGTGATTATCTTACCTATTTTTGTTCCACACTGTAACCTTCTCGTCGTTCCTATGACCAGAGTCGAGTCACCTTCCACTGTTACATTGAAAATGCCTTCTCTCACTAATATTTCCAGACCTTGCTCCGGGGCATAAAATTCCACAGCATTGTTGGTAGTGTTTCCCACACTGGTTAAGTATATGCGAATGCTTTTTCCTTCCCAATCTCTGATTGCTCCTTTAGTCCCAGCTTTCCCAGGATTGCCCTTAGACACACTGTCAAAATTCAATTTCAGGAAACCAACCTGGGGCAGATTCCAAGATGTGGTGCCACCATGAACCTGTGGTCATATTTGATTTGGTAAGCTAATGATCTGAGTATCCAATTACAATATTTGCAGTACTTGTTTCTCTTCGATTGAGTGATTTTTGGCTGATGATTGAACTTTCCTGCCAAGGACAGTTTCTCTTAGTTGTTGCCTGAATTTTTCTATCAAAGGATTTATTGGGAGGGATTCATTTCGGAAAATTCTTCTCTTTCTTTCCTTCCATATTTCCCATATGAAAAACCCARGAGTTAAACCCCAACATAAATTTACAATTTCATCAGTTGTATACTGAACCCTCYAACTCCTCAGGGTCGCCTGGATTTCTCCTCTTACTCTATCGGTTTGTCGATACAAGTAGCCACCATGTCCCATAACCCTGTAGAATAGTGGCATCCATGGAGAAGATGATTTATCATCTCCTCCCGTTCTTCACATAAGTGACATCTTGAGGGGCCACAAAAACCTCTTTTAACCATATTTTCCCAGGTTAAAATTTTCTTGTGTAGAACCAACCACATAACGAGTTTTACCTCCTTCTAGTGAGGGAAATCCCAAAGTCATTCCCAGAGGGGGTTTGGATTTCTTCGATCATGACTCGCTATATAATGTCGGGGCTCTTTCAGGGTAAATTCCCCTCCATCTCGTTTGCCCCACTGAAGTTGGTCCTCATCCTCTGAACAAAGAATATTTTGTTTATGAAGTTCCTCCTCTAGTTATTTCAACAACATGGAATTTCGATTGGGATATTGTCGGAGAATGGGGTCCCAACATCTCCATTTTAAATTTATTTCCCTCTAATCACAGTATTGATGCACCTTAACTTTGCATTGTCTGTATAATTCCATATTTATGCATTCTCTATCCTGGTTTTCCAGTCCTGGTTCTTGTTTCCAGGCATCCTCCCAAAATCTGGTCGTTTGGCCATTTCTTATTTCCCAGCAATAATGCTCCTGAATCACATTTTTATTCCTCCATGACATATTCCAAATAGCCAATCCCTCTCTTGTTCTGGTTAATTGAATAAGATCTCGAGGGTTCCTTATAGGGGCATACTTGGCTTTCCAAAAGGCTTCCTAGGGAACTGAGCTTTCTTTTACCCATCTCCACCACAATTTTGCTCCATACGCATTTTTTGTTGGTTTCGTATCTTGCAGTCCTAAACCTCCTTTGCTTTTCGGCCAACATAGTTTTTCCCAAGCCACTAAATCCCATTTCTTTTTGTCCTCTTCTCCTCTCCATAAGAAATTCCTCTGAATATTTATGATTCTCTATAAAATCCCCAATGGAGATGGGAATACTAAAAGTAAATACGTTGGAATCGCCTGTAAAACTGCCTTAGTGAGAAAACGTCTGCCTACAAATTTTAGGGATCGATGGGTCCAATTCTTAACTCTATCTTGCAACTTGTTTATCATGTTTTCCCATGTTGCTTTCCTCCCTACTTTATCCATGAGAGGAACTCCCAAATATTTAGCAGGTAAGGTTTTCCTCTCGAAACCCAGGATGTTAGTGAGGTTTATTTGAATGCAATATGAGTATTAAAGAAAAATATCATAGATTTAGAATGATTTACCTCTGTTCATGAAGCTTCAACGAAATTATCCAATATTTCCTTGTAGGATTTCGCCTCTTTGACTGTTGGAACTCCATGTAGCATAGTATCATCCACAAATATTTGATGTGTAGTTGGAGGATTGTCATGATGATGTTATAGGCCTTTTATTTATCCCTCTATGGTTGCTTCTTTAATTGTTCTACTTAATCCTTCCATCATGAGTATGAATACAAAAGGGGATAAGGGGTCTCCTTGTCTTATTCCCCTGGAAGGGTAAAACAACTTAGTTGGGGCTCCATTTACCAAAATTGAGAAGCTAGGAGTGGAAACCAATGACATTACCCATTTTATCCATTGATTATCAAATCCATAGGCTTCCAGGGTTTTTTCCATATAGTGCCAACTCAATTTATTGTAGGCTTTAACAAAGTCCAGTTGTATGATCATTCCTGCCTTTTTCAGACTTTTCAAAGAATGGATTATTTCATGGGCATGAATGATATTGTATAAGATTTGCCTGCTTTCGACGAAGCCAGATTGTTCCTTTGATATAAGGATTGGAAGGAGGGGCTTCAATATATTTGCTATGACCTTGGAGATTATCTTGTAAACCACATTGCAAAGAGCTATCAACCTAAATCTATCTAGGGTTCTAGCTTCATTCTCCCTGGGCATCATAGTAATGAAGGTTGAGTTTAAATCTTTGAGAATATATGAGGAGCACCTTGAGTCCTCAACTATATCAAAATATCTTGTCTTACCACATCCCAATAGGATTTGAATAAAACCACAGTAAATCCATCAAGTTCAGGGGCCTTCCCATTAGGCATCTCTTGGAATTCTTGATCTACTTCCTCTGACGTAATTGATTTCCTTAAATTATGGTTATGTTCCTCTGTGACCAGTCTTGGAATGTGTCTCATAATTTTTTGTATGGCATCCAACCAATCAATTTCAGGTTCTTTATCTATGTCCTAGAAGTGTTGTACTAGAGATTTTCAATTTCTTTATGAGATTCTGGCTCTTTACCTTCCACATCTCTGATTTTCAAAATTATGTTGTGATTCCGATGGGAAATTTTTGACTTGTGGAAGAAATTTGTGTTTTTCTCCCATGCCTTTAACCACTTTACTCTAGATTTTTGACTCCAAAAACTTTCCTCTTAAATACACTTTTTCTCCCATTCCTGATGAAGGTGTTTTTCCTCAATTTTCTTCTCTTCATTGTAACCATCCTAGATGCAGGATTTCTGCAGCTTTTCCATTTGATCCTCTAATTCTTTTTTTGCATGTAGGATGTTCCCAAACACTTATTTGTTCCATTGTTTTAGTTGATTCTTCCCTTGTTTTCATTCCACCAAATTTTGACTTTCTTCTGGAAGGAGGGGTGGTCCAGCCAAAAACTCTCAAATCTGAATGGATGGTTTTTTGGAGTTCCATGGAAATTTGCTTCTAGCTATACTGGCCAATGATCCAATCCCCCTCATGGGATGATGTTGCATTCCATGTAAATACATTGCATCATTAAGGATTCAAAAATTAAGAACCTATCTAGCCTAGACGCCACCTGATGATGTGTTGTTCTCTTGTTGTTACCAGTAAAAGTTTTGTTACTTGTTCTTATATCTATTAGGCTTTCTTTTTCTATAAAATCACAGAAGGCCTCTACATCTCTATCCACTCTACAGATTCCCCCTCTTTTCTCTTCTAGGGTCAACATTATGTTGACATCTCCTATTATAACCCAATGGGATCTCATATGTCGTTCTTCGAGGTTTTCTAGAGTTGCTATCATCCTTTTCTTATCATCTAGGAGTTGAGGCCCATACACATTGGTAAAGATGGTCTTGTCTTGAGTTCCTATTACTTTCAATTCCACTGATAAGTAGAAACTTGTAGCTTCAACCGTTATCGGGTTAAATTTTTTAGGGTCCCATAGGGTAAGAATGCCCCCTGATGTGTTTTGGCTATCAATATCTATGTATTGATACTTCTTCCAAATTTTCCTACTTATTTCCAACAACTTATTAGTTGTACACTTAGTTTCTTGAATAAAAAATATTCTTGGTTTTTCCATATTTAACTTGTTTTTAAGAATTCTTTGTTTCCTAAGGCTATTCAAGCCTCTAATATTCCAAGTGATAATATTCATTTTAACACAAGTGGTGGAGAGGTAGGGAACACATATTTAATCTTACTGGAGTTTATCAACAAAGCACCCAATTCTTGTAGCATGACCCTGTTTGGTTTTCTACCTTTCTTCCTTTTGTTTTTTTTTTTTTCAGTGACAATGGGTGCTGGGTATCCCCTGATTTAACTCCCAAATTGTCTATCTCACCATGCATGCGCTTGGTTCCTCTAGTTTTTTCCTCCTCTCTCATTAGAAAGAGATATTTCACACGATCTCGTTGGTTTGGAGGTATGATTTCTATTCCTTGCTTTTTCCATTGTTCGAGGATATTTTGAAGGTCGATACCTTCCCATTCCACTAGGTCTCTGAGATAAGGATCCTTGGTTTCTTCCTTGTTGGGTTCCATCTCTGAATCTCTGTCCCATTCATGCATTTGAATGTTAACATTGATTCTTCGATCCAGTGTCAATCCATTCAAATCCTTGTTAGTTCTGTAATCTGGTTTCTCCCCCATCGCCATATCTACTTCTTTTCTGTCGATCCGTGTCTCCCCTTGCTTCTCCTGATTTTTATGGCCTTCTTTGGTGAGAGTCTCTGCCATGCCTTCAAAGATATTTCTATTTTTTGGTATGCCAGAGGGGGGTGTTTGATTTTTTTTGTCTATTCCCTCTTCCCCTATAATTTGGCCAAACAAAACCTTCTTCGTCTTGTTGTTGTTTTTCTTTTGATAGTTCATTTAATTTATTTAAGGGGCACTCTCTATAGAGATACCCGTATTCATGACATCTCCTTCATCGGAACAATATTTGCTCATAATTGATACTTTGTATCCATTCCTCATCCCTAAATTCTAGGAATATTGCTTCTGGTAGCGCTCCCGATACATCCATCTTGATACAAATTCTTGCAAAAGAGGTATATTTCCTTTTAAGGTTGTGTCCGAGGCATTTACAAACTCTCCCGGTTTATTCCCAATCACTTTGAATGTGGATGGAAGCCAATAATATAAAGGAAAAGAATAAATCTTGATCCAGACTGGAACAAAAGTAAAGGTTTTCTTCTCCGGTGAGAAATTTTCCTTCTAGGGTCTCATATAGAGACCATCGGAGGCATGGAAATAGGGACCTCCTTCAAAAACCCTATCCCTGTCCTCCAGATTCATAAAAACCACCATGAAAAATCCTTTTGACCCCATATGCAGGTCCACCTCCCTGCATGGCTTCCAATGGTATTTGATTCAACTTCTTAAGGCTCTCTATGTTGTCCATAGGCCCATAAACTTGTAGATCAGGGAATACGCTCGCATCCGATCCCTAAATTCTTGGGTCCATCGATCTTCGATAAAAAAAATTGGGATCACTGTCATTTTTGGCTTGCATGCTGTGTTCCTGCCTAATCCCATTGGTTGAAGAGGCGGGTCAACCATTTTTATTTGATTCTCATTGTATTTTTCTTCGGTCTGACCTTTTTTCTTTTGCATGTCATTCTCGTTCATGCCTGACATAGAACCCGATGCACCAAAGTGTGGGAACTTGAAACCTCCAACCCGTGGACCCTTCCCTCTGTCCACCACTACTTGTCTATAAGAGGGATCCCTTATCCCTCCCCCTCTATTCTCCATGTAGGTCTCTTTCATTAACCAAAATTGAAATTTCATAGATCAACCACTCTCCTCCACTTTTTCCATTCTAACCAATGTTTTTTTTGTAAGGTTTATAGGAAGATTTCTATTATGTTTTTAAAATATCATACAGTCCAAAAATTCTTGTTGTTGGCCTGCCACTTGGGAAACTAGACCAACAACATAAGTGAATAACATTTGGCCAATAGTGTTGTTTATAGCTAGTCCAAAAAAATTTAGAGACCGTTATGAAACTATGGCTTTCCAAACTATAACTACTATTTACTAGCATTTCAAAAAGGAGAAAACTTGAGAACAAAATTCAAAGGGCCAAGGGCCCCGCACCTTAGTTGCCTGATGGGTCTTCCTGGTAATTTGGTTGAGTTTCTTGGTGAGCCGGATGACACACTACTTGGGGGAGGCGAAAGAGAATCTCGCGAACCATCAAGTGAAGGTCATCAAGTTGGAGCTAGAGAGTGTTTTGTGCATCCTCTCTTGTTTGAATCATTTGTCCAAGAAGCATCTTGAGGTGCCAATAAAGTACCAATGTTCGCCAATAGCATGTGTCTCTACCTCTAGTGTGGCCAACATCTAGAATCCAATGAGTTGTGGAGTCAGAAACCTCTGTGTCTGTGGTCATCTCGCGTTCCTCGCTGACAGTATCTTCTGCTTCCTCCAGAGCTCTTTGGAAACACTGAGGGGTGTTCAATGTGAAGTTCTGGGCAATTTTGAACTACTCCCACTGAATCCTAGTTTTTGGAACTCCTTCCTGCTGCTGCCTCGAGGAGGAAGCTCCATGGAAGCTAGAGACTCATTTATAGCCAGGGGATAGCCTTTCCTGGGGGCCATAGTGTCTATGATAAGATATTTAAGAATGGGGTGGTACAAAATTGCAAGAAAAATCCCCGAAGATCCCTTGATGTCTGCGAAGGAGGTCCAAAATTTTTGGGCTAGAATTTCGTGCATGAAAAAATTGCTAAGTGTCCCAATCCTACTCTCATGAGGGGGGCTCCTCATATGGGATATTATCATAGAGGAGATGGAGTTTCTAGGAGTCTTGAGGACTCCACTTAATGATCATTTATTTATGAGGTGCCCTCAACTTACTAGCTCTGTCATGGACCTTGTCCCAAAACCTAAGCCTCGTGGGAGAGCGCATGTTCTCTGATTTGATCCTCATCGAGAATTAGGTGCGGAGGTAGCTTCCTTAAATGATGATTGTGGGTGCTGACGTAGATTATTTTACTTCCTCTATTATCTGGGAGGCAAAAATCCTTACTGCGTTGCGCAGAGCTCTGGTACATGTTCTTTTTTTTTAGTTGGCATGTGATCATGTTGGCATCCTGCTGAATCTATTCCCTAGACTGCTTTGGAATGATCTTCTGCGTTAAATGATGATGGGGATAGCTTCAATCAAAATATTGTCGATTGTCATTGTTGAGAGTAGCTAGTGGCCAAGTAATGAACGAACCGCAGATGGCTCTGTGGGAGTCTGTCCAGGCGATGACTGAACCGAAGATGGCCCTGTGGGAGTGTCGGGAATCCCCTCTTCTAGATTCCCACGACTTTGGATTGTGTGTGAGGTGGTTTCTTGTTGTGCAAAGGACTAAGGCAGGTGATGCTGACACTTTTTGGTCCTGTCAGCTGAGATGTTTTCCAATTAGGGGAGTCGCTTAGGTGGTGATTACTGTGAAGGGTTCACATGATGTCCTCTTCGCCTTCCAGGATTTCGATCGCTTGAAAGGTCGAGTCTTTTCTTTCTCCTGTTGGGATTATGCCCAAATTATTTTCTTTGCAGGTCATCTCTGACCTAGTACTGAGCCTTCTACAATCTTGAGGGTTTGGGCGATCCTTTGGCTCCGACTCCATGGAGAGAAGGGCCTGTCTAGAGATGGATTCACAAGATTGCATGATATCATCCTTCACTGATGGAGTCCAAACTTTGTCCCATGAGTCCTCCCTGATCCTGTAACTTACATTTGCAATACAGTCTGAAAGCTTGTTTGCCGAGAATTTTACATGACTTGGAATAATTATAGGCATGGAGGTGAGCCTCTGCTAAATGATGTCCAGTATTGCTTACAACCTCCAACTTTTTGATGTTTTTGAGGCTGGGGTGCCATGCTGTAGCTTTTTGAACATGTTGATCACTATATGAGAGTCCCCTTCTATTATTAGCTTGTCATACCCTTGTAAGTCGGCTACCGAGAGGCCTTCTTCCAGCATCTGGAGTTTGGCTGCATTGTTGGTATTTATCCCTATTTGACCCCCGTATATTCTGAGGATTCTTCCTTTAATGTATATGAAAAATCCTCCATACCCTTCCTGACCTGGATTTCCTTTTGAGGCACCGTCAAAGTTCATCTTGATAAAAATATCTGGGTGGGGTTCCAATGAGAGTCTAAGGAGGGGGAACTAGTTTTTTCGAGAAGGAGGATAGATTGGGGCTGAGGTTTAGGCCTTGAATTATCAAAAACTCAAGCAGGATGCCCTGCCAATATTTGTCTTCCCAAGACTGGGCCAAGATGGTTTCCTTTATGGAGGTGAGGACTTTGTTCCAGAGCTCTTTTGGGATTTGGTATTGGAGTTTGAATACCCTATGATTGTGCTCCTTCCAGAATTCCCAGATGAGAAACCTTGGAGTGAGAGTCCATGCTTGCTTGACTATAGGGTTGAGCAGAATGGTGGAGGGCCAAAGTTCAATGGTTTCCTTAATGGATCTTCTCGTGCGTCCTGAACGCCTGAAGAGGAGCACTTGAAGGGTCCAAATATTTTTAGAGTAGGTGAAGGTGTTGAAGAGGTGCTCAATATTTTCCCCTTATGTTTGGAAAAGGGGGCAGCAGGAGGGGCCAGAGAACCCTCGTTTGCAGANCTCGGGCTCAAATTTTGGCCAAAGACCTTGTTTCCAAATCTTGACCCAAATTTGAGCCCGAGGATATTTTATATGCTTGGCGACGATCTTGTAGGATTATTTCATTGTGAAGGTTATGTAGGAGTTGGTGCCCCACTGTAGTCTGTCATGTTGTTCATATCTATGGATTTTCCTTTTGTTTAGATCCTCTAGGAAGTCTTTTGTGATGGTTCTATTTGTTTCACCATTCTAGTCTTGTAAGGGGATCCAATTTCTCCAATGGCTGGGGGTTGTTTCTTCGACCCAGTAATGCGCAACTCTAGTCTTGTTATGGGCTATCATTCTAGCTTCGAGTCTGAGAAGAGAGGGTTCGTCCGCTGGTCTGGGGAGTTGTTTCCATGCATCCTCCCAAAAAAGAGTGTCCATTCCATTGTTTATTTCCCAGAAACAATTATCTTGAATTAAGTGACGGTTTTTCCAGGTTGGGTTCCATAGACTTGAACCCAGGGGGGAGTTGTTCATTTTCATAATCTGACTAGTTTTTATTTTTATTTTGAGCATATTTGATTTTCCATAGTCTGGCCCATTGAGAATGGGGGGTTGGTCAACCAGTGCCACCAAATATTTTCCCCTTGGGTGTGGCTAAGGGTTTCTGTATCTCTCAAGCCCATACCTCCTTTAAGTTTTGGAAGACAGGTTGTTTCCCATGCAACTAGGGCCCATTTCTTCTTTGTCTTTGTGCTTCCCCATAGGAATTATATTTGGATATTTCTCATTGATCTGAGAATATATTTTGGGGTTGCTATAACTAAGAGACGATAGATAGGTAGATCTTGAAGGACTGATTTAATGAGGATGAGATGAATGGCTATGTTGAGCGAACGAAAATCCCAGTTGCCTAGTCTTTTAGCCATCTTGTCTAGGAGGTCCTCCCAGATTTTATTTTTTTGGGAGTTTTTTGTGAGGGGAACACCCGGGTAGTTGGATGGAAGATTTATAGGTTGCAACCCAAGGAGACCTATTAGGTGTTGCTGAATTGGTTGAGGGGTGTTGAAGAAGAATATATTGGATTTCTCTTCATTGACACACATACCTAAGGCTTCAGAGAAGTCATTGAGAACCTGCTTGATTGTTAGTTCTTCTTTCACGATTGGAGAGGCCATGAGCATGTTGTCGTCTACAAATGGTTGGTGGGAGGATGGGGATTCTTCTCCATGGAGAGAAATCCCTTTCCATTTTTCGGTCTTCACTTCTTCTTTGATGGTTCTTCCTAAGCCTTCTGCCATTAGAATGAATAGGAAGGGCGAGAGGGGGTTTCCCTATCGTATACCTATAGAGGGAGAGAAGTTCGGGGAGGGGGAGCCATTGATCAATATAGAAAAGAAGGTCAAGGATAGCAAAGACGATATCCACTGTATCCAGGTTTCACTGAACCTAAACGCGGCCAAAATGCAGAAGATGTAGGTCCAGTTCAGGTTTTTGAAGACTTTGGAGAGGTCTAGTTTGATGAGAATTTAGGGCTTCTTGGAGGAGTGGAGAGAGTGGATGAGGTCATGCGTAAGGATGATGCCATCTAGGATTTGTCTTCCTTCTACATATCTTGACTGCTCTGGGGAGATGATGGAGGGGAGAAGGGGTTTCAATCTATTCACAATGATTTTGGAAATGAGTTTATAGATGATGTTGCACAGGGCGATAGGGCAGAGTTTACAGGGGGTTTTAACCTTCTCCTCTTTAGGGATGAGGGGAAGGAAGGTGGTGTTGAATGCTGGGAGGAATGTTTTGAATCTTTTGGAGTCTTCCACTGCCTCCAAAACTTCGGTTTTGATTATAGGTCAACATGCTTAGTACAATTCCATAGTGAATCTATCCGGTCCTAGAGATTTCCCTTTCGACATTTCCCAAAGAGCTTGTTGTGGTTTGAATTTACCAGTTTAGGAATGTTCTGAGAAATCCTCTTGATTTCGACTGTTCTGTTCAACTCTAGTTTTTGCAAGAGAGTTTTTTAATAATGAAGTATCTCAGATTGGATGTCTTGATGATTGTTGACTTTGTTACCTTGTTGGTCTTTTAGGGAGACAATTTTGTTATGGTGTCTCCTTGTATCATCGAATTGTGGAAAAAATTGGTTTTTCTCTCCTTGAAGCCACTGAATTCTTGATTTCTGTCTCCATAGAATTTCATATTGCTTTTCTCTGGTTACTATCTGGGCCATGAGAGATATTTCTTCCTCAACTAGCTCTAAGTAGCGCACAAAGGCTATCATTTTTTGTTGGTTTATTTTCATTTTTGCTTGAAGTTGGTGCTTGGCTTGGATTATATTTCCAAATGTTGAATAGTTCCATTCCTTGATTCCCTGTTTCAGGTTTTTCAATTGTTTCTGAAGCTTGTACATCAGAGAGCCCGAGTTGATTTCCATTGCCTTCCATCAGGAGGGAAAGCTGGAGCGGAAAGAGGAATTCGGGAGCGAGAAGGATTCAAATTAGAAGGGAGGGTTCTTGGGGGTAACTGGGATATCGACTGAGAGGGAGATGGGACAATGGTCAAAGCCATGATAGGGAAGAATGGTGGCTTCTAAGGTGAAGTTCTTGAGGAGAAGGGCTTATGAAAGAATGAATAGTTCTAAGCGAGAGGATATGTGGTGGTGGCCAACTCTATGATTTCTCCAAGTGAAGGTACCATTTGAAGTTTCCCAATCAACCAAGATCAAGTCACCCATGGTTTCTTTCAATTTTTCAAAGTCTTGTTCCAAGTGGTTTAAACCTCCACTTTTCTCCGAGAGAGATATTATGCTATTGAATTATCCACCTATGATCCAAGGCTCACTATATATGAGGGGTGCCAAGTGAGACAGGGACAACAGGAAGGAGAGTTTCTCTTGCATAGGTTGGGGGCCATAAAAATTGGTGATATATCCTGTAAAGTCGGAGCCTATGGGTTGGAAATTAGAAGTTATGGAGTGGCGGGTGATGAAGAGGAGGAGAGGGTGATTTCGATGGGGTTCCATAGGATGGATATGCCACCTGAATCTTCTTCAGCATCGATAACGATAACATTTCAATTTATCCATCATTTAACTGCCATTTTTTCCTTGGTTATGGAAGAGCGTTTGGTTTCTTGTAATAATATGATTGAGGGGTTTTCTCCAGATAACAGGGTCTTTAAGAAATTTTTCTTGCTAGGGTTGTTAAGGGCTCTGAAATTCCAAGAGATGTATTTCATTGATGAGGTTGATATTGGGAGGAGAATTTGTCTCCCATGCTTTTAATCCTTCCAGATTTTAGAAGGAGTTCTGCCAGTTCTTGTAAGAGTTTCTTGTCGGAGGTCCTTCCTCTTTATTTGTCATTTTTGGGAGCCTTGATAATGTCTTTGCTGGAGTTGTTTTTAATTCCTAGAGAATAAGATCCAGTGTTCTTACCTTTTTGTTTCATTTCTCCCTTCTCTTTGTTCCTCGATTAGATCAAAGCACTTTGCAGTAATCTTATTTGTTGATCTAGTATTGAGTGTTCATATTTTCGTTCGCATGTTGCTGCTATCCTTGTATATCTAGATCCTCCAAATCCATGTCTTCTAGGTCATCCTGCTCTGCCTTTGGGGAATCAAAGGGGATCATTTGTTCATCTTGTTTTTTGGGTTGTGGGTCTGGAATGGGAGGGGTAGAATCACTTTCAATCGAAGGGGTTTGTTCCATCCCGGGGTTGACAATTTGTTGGGTTTTGACTGAGGGGATTGGATCTGGGGATTTTTGCTTAGGAAGGTGGGTAAGGGAGTCAAAACTGTTATTGATGCGGGGGAATTTTGGGTTGGGCTGGGTGGGGATATTTTTTTGGGCTATATGTTTAGTCTGGAATTTTTAAAATCCCGCCTCATCTTTCTCCAGGAGGGGTGTGGGATCAAATTTCTTGTTCAGGGAGCATTCTCAGAAAATGTGCCCATGAGCATGGAATTTTCGACAATGAAAGGGAATGTGCTCATAATCCAATGTCTGAAGCCAGTCCGTGTCTCTATATCTCAGTCATATTGAGGCAGGTAGATATTTAGAGACATTGAGGTAGACACATATCTGAGAAAAGGAGGTGTAGTAGCCTTGGAGGGTGGCTTATGCAATTCTGACAATGGAACCAAGAGTGTTCCCTATTCCTTCTAAGATTTCCAAGCTCCAGTACTCCTGTGGGAGTGAATACAGTCTGATCCAAAATGGGGATGCAGTGAAGTCCTCATTTTCCAAGATAAAGTTCTGTTTCCAAATCTTCATGTAGAGGTCGACAGAGTTGAAAAAGTATGGTTGTCCTTGGAAAAACCTTTCCCGATCTTCCACTAGGTTGAAGATGGTCATAAAGAATCCTTTGGATCCCATATTGAGAGTGACCTCTCCTTTGGGATTCCATCAGGTTTGGATCCACCATGTAAGAGATTTCTCGAAAGGCCAAAGGCCCATGAATTTGTAAATTAGGGCATGGTCCTGCAAGTATTGAATATCTTCCCCTAGGAGGGGCGACATGATTTTGTACAACAAAATATCCTCTGCCTGCGGGATGCAGGAGGATTGGATTTTATTGTCATATTTTTGGGTCTGCGGGTCCTGTCCTGAGATGGGATCCAGACTTGGCGGGGTTTCCTTGTTCCCTTTTTTCTATTCTGTGTCCATTGGGTTGGGAGAGCTTGAGGAGTCAGGTGTACGAGCATGGATATGGGTCTGTCGGCTAATACCGACCACTATGTTTTTGTAAGAGGAGGAAAATCCTCCATTAGAGGGGGCCATCATTGCTTGATTGGGAGATCATAATGTTAAGATTTTGCAGATATCGTGCATCTAAGTCCATCCTTATGGCTTATTGAAGTATCATAAACAATCACCATTCTAACCAATGTTAGAATGAAGCTTTCTTTAATTTTTTATTCTGTTATCATGGATGTATTTAATGGTATTATATATTAAAGGAGATTTAACATAATAATCGATTTAATGATAACCATGACCTTAAAACAAGAACTTTGGAAAAAAAACCCATATTTTTGGGTCAAAAAATCAAAATCAAACCTCAAATAAAAAAATGACACTACTAGAAACACATTTTTTGGGGGTTGTTAAAATTATGACATTTTTGAAATCATGGCCTTGACAATTGATATCATTGTGGTCAAAAACCTTAAATTGACCCTCAAATAGAAAAGTGATGATCGAAGTAACACCAATTTTATTTTTGGAGTTAAAATTACAATTTAATTGAAATTGTGACCTTGACAATTGGTACCGTCACAAAAAAAAACTTAAAATTGATTCCTAAATTGAAAAGTGGTAATACTTGATTTTTTTTTTTTAATTTAGTTTTTTACACTTACGTTAAAAAATAAAGAAA
>JASDQU010106009.1:209360-224628 GCA_032191745.1 Picea mariana | reverse complement strand
CACAAAGATATTTTATTATTGTAATAGGATTTGTAGAGAGTGTTTACAGAGACTTAGGCCAACATATCCATATTAACAATGCTCAACAAAACCCCTCCTTGTTGTATATTTTCCAAAGAGATGACCAAGCTTTAGACTATCAATACTCGATCATCTAGAACTAGGCAGAACAATCATAATGTTTTATGTCCTTGATCTAGGTAGACATACATAAATACTCAAGGCTCAGATGGAATGGAACCTTCAAAATATATACTGTGCACTTGGAGGTTTTAATGACATTGGAAGAATAAGCTGAAGCAACTTCACATCGTACTGCAAATAAATTGACCTAAGACTTATAGACTAGAAATCTTGTTGGTGTGATCCTCGAGGGGGGGTGTGCAGGGGAGGGGGATGAGGGGAGGAGGTAGGGAAGGGGGAGGGGGAGGGGGAGGGGTGACATAGGATTTGGATGGTGCGGGGGTGGGTAGAAAGGGGAGGAGTGATTCAAGGAATTACCGCCCTCCCCTGCCAACCTCGAAAAAATGGGTGCTACTAGGAGCACCACATTTTTCATTTTGATTTGGGGTTTGATTTTAATGTTTTTGTCCACAATGGTGTCAATATTCAAGGCCATGGTTTTAAAAAAAATGTAATTTTAAATACCCCCAAAAAAGGGTGCTATTGGTAGCACCGAATTTTGAAACGAGGTAAAAACAACCACTAAATATGGCCTCTAAAAAAATGATAACTCTAGAGAGTTCTTGTCAAGTTGGTAACTTTGTTATTTTAGGTATGTGAATTGGTTGTGGCCTTAATTATCTTTTCATTTTCAATGAGTGTTCTATTGAAAGATTTGTCTTATGAGGGATATGCCACTTATTTCAAAGGTTTCATTTTCTTGTGGGATGTATGTTACCAATAGACATGTTTATGTTAGAAAAAGGTATTGGATATCATTAATGGTGTAAGTAACACAATAACTCCAAGTATCAATAATCACACATGACAAATCTAGGTAATTCAATACAACGAAAATTCACCTCATAAGATCAACACAAGTATTTTGAGGGTATTCATACCCAATAAACAATAAATTTCATATATATATGATACTTTAAAAATGAGGAAAAACATCAAATATATAGGATTGGGATTTAACTTTGCTTGCTAGGCCAATCCCATGAAATATGGGACCACAAACCCCATTTACCAACCACCAATGTGGACTTTAACTATCCACTAAGGGTGCATCATAAATGACATTAACGACCACTAAGTGGGCACTCATTCAATCTTAACCACCATTACACTAACATCACCCCTTAATATTTACTTTGGGATAAAAAATCAAATGATGAAGTAAACATGTGTTTGACAAAGTAAATATTAAATTCCAATGAGGCCCCTTAATATTTTCTTAGGAAAGATGTGGGAAAAAAGAAGTTTGGCCAAATAAACATTACGATAATTCACATTAAGGTTTAATTAGGTAGGGAATACAATAGAACCAATTTTGACAACAACAACATAATAATGAGAGGTGCAAATAGGATTTTAATTGAGAGACCTTCTATAGAACTATTGCATCTAAGAACCTTCTCATAAACCTCTTCAAAACCATAAAACAAATAGAAGGCCCTGATTCAAAACTATAGCCTCTAAAAAATACCTCCACTCATACCTCTTTAGAACCAATGAAGAAAACTCAATGAACTCAAATTCATGTTTCAAATAGTGCTTGCATGAGTGATTAGAATGAGAACTCATATCCCGCAATATTGTCAAAGAATAACCTCCAAAACTGGTACAATTGATGGTAAAGAGGCTCATGACCATGCACTCATTAGGATCAATAAGAAAACCAAAAACCTAATTGTTGGGCGCAGACCGATATTGAGGAAAAGTCCATTTTTGGAAAGTAAAGCTCAATTTGGAAAAATACAGTTGGAAGAAAAAGCAACACGTATAAGGAAAACCCACATGCAAAGGAGGAAAGCATGCAAGACGTGGAGGCAATAAGAGTACCTAACCATGTTAGGGTTAGGGTTTTGTAATGTAATGGGTAATAAGACTATAAAATAATATAAATAATCACCTAGGAGGTCTAGGTCGGGGGCCATAGGGATGTTACTTTTTAATAGTAATTCGAGTTGTGAACTATTGTGAGATAATTTTGTAAGTTGTTGAGCTATAGAAGGGACAAGTAGGCCAGATTTTGAGGGTTAGATCATAGGTCGAAGAGCCTGGTGTGATCTAGTTTACCTCACAAAGAGTGTGGAACCTTTTCTCATGATTGTATGATTGAAATTTTAGTGCGTGCAACGCCATTATTTGCAGCAAACATAATAAACAACCTAAGAAGCCATATCTTTATGGACGTAGCCCAGGAGGGGGTGAACCACGATAAAATTTGTTTCATGTGTGATGATGGAATGTCCATTTATTGTCTATCACTGATTGATCATCCTTAATGCATGTTAATGATTGATTTACACATATGTGGTTAGCTAGATCTATTTGATTTCATGCAAGAGTTTAATAGATAAATGGATCTTAATAATAATAGATTGAGTAATCAGTTAAGGCTTGAGAAATATCAGTTACAATCCCAGATCCCCACTCTTTCCTATACTACAAGCATTGAGCATTGTAGTCACCCATAGAACTATCTCGGGTGAGACTGCGCAGTACATTCTGTGTGTTTCGTTTTCTTCTGGTTTACCAAGAGGGCCGATAGTTTTAGAGGGTTTTGTTGGAAACCTATTCAGATCTGAACCTTGGTCAACCAAGAAGTAGATAGAAAGAGTAATAACCAACAAATGGTTTCATTGCCGACTGGAACTACATGAGATTGAGTGAATGGGATCCGTAGAAGAAGCATGCAAAGAATGACGGTATAAAAAGGGAATGTTCAGACCATGGAATCGAACGAAGGAGGAGATCGAAAGATGGTTGAAAACAAAGGAGATTGAATTTGAGCATAAGGGTAATAGAAACCCTAAGATAACACCGCGAAAATATATGGACAAGTACGTGTTTAGCGACCTACATGAGGTATTTTTCTGTGATTTCCCGCATGTGTTGTAGGAGTGGCTATTGAGGTTAAAATAAAACCACCCAACAAATTAGATCAGACAGCTGGAGTGGAATCTTATGAATATCATGCAGTTACAACAAGTTAACAACAAATTAACGCACGCAGTAGATTTCTAGTTAGACAATATTGTTGCAGGGTTTATCACAAAATTTGCAGTAGATACCGCCAAGTATTACAACGCAGCAGAGTAGGAGTTTATAAAAGGAACTAGAGGTAGGTATATCATATCCTTGTATACTTTAATAAAGATTTTACTGTATAACAACGGTGTGATGACTATGGAATTAGACAACTAAACTTCCCTGTGTGCATGGGGGAAGGGGGGAAACACTGATAAGAGGTGAAGAAATGGAGGATGAGATGGATAAGGGAAAGAAGGAGGAGGCCATGGACCCAATCACGATGGAGGAATATCAGATAAAATAGATAATGGCAACAACTGGAAAGACATGCAGTGGAGTACCATACCAATATAAGATGAATAATAAGAAGAGATCCATAACATATATAGAGGGATTAGAAAGCGATGAAGAAGAGGTAGAGGATATCTGGGATGTGGAGAAGATTGAGTAAATCTTGTGCGCAACATATGAAAGGAAGACAAGAGGTCCAAGGGAAGGAACAAAAGGTATAACTCCCATCCATATCTGTGTCAGTGTGGAACCCATAACCCCATGTGTGACTAATACACCAGAAAGAACACCACCATTTAGACAACCGAATTTTAGCGGAAGAAAGACAACAGAAAGTACATCCAAACAAGGAGTAGCAATTGGAGGATCCATTTTAGGAAGTAGTAGTCAAGTATCTACACTGCATGAAGGTAGTAGTTCATCACAGTTCAATATGGCAGGACATGATCCCACCATTAGGTTAACATAATTTCGGGGAGAGGCATCAAAGGACCCAGCAAAAAAATATTTCATCTGTGAAAAGATATGGAAAGGAAAACAGATCACGGATGAGGATAAAAAACTTGCACAATTAGCTATCACGCTAAGATATCGTGCACTAGACTGGTATATGAGCTTAGTTGTAAATAGTCCACCAGGTACAACAAGTACAATTGCATATGTGAAAAAGCTATTGATAAATGAATTTCAGAAGCCTAGTTCAGAAGATCAGTACATGAATGAGATGATTGAAATAAGATAGAAACTAGGTGAGTTTGTTTGGGATATTGATCAGAGGTTCAAATGTTTGAAGGGCAAATTGAAGTATGTCATCATTGGCATGCAACATAGACAACTTTGTGAACTCATTGTTACCACATTTGAAATACCTATTGAGATAGTAGAAGTTTCAAACCCAGGCAGAGGCTATGCCGGAAGCCTTACAATTGGAAGAGAACCAATATCAGAAGATAGATCCAACAATATAATATCTGAAGGAGGATCTGAATAACTTCACATTTCAATTAAACTAGAACAAGGGAAAAGAAAAAAGAGAAGTTGTTTGGTGTACCACATGCAGGACAGAAGGAAACCATAAGAATGAATTCCCAACTTTTGCGCAATACATGGAAATAGGTGTATCGAACCCTTTTCCAATAGGAGGAACATGGTTCGAAACCTGTAAGACACATGGGCATGATACATATCATTGTCCCATGATGAAAACGTACCCGACAGTACCCAAGAGCTCATACTGCAATTTTTGCAAGTCAATAGGCCACGGTGATAAAGATTGTAGGACGATGGAGCTGATGAGGGAAATAACTTCAGATACCTATAGGGTGCAGGAAGAAATGATGAGAGGACAAGCTTCACCTCAATTTAACCAAGTACCACCTCCATACAACATTTTGCAACAACAATATAACACAGCACAACCACAATATAATAACGCACAACCACAGTATAACCCCGCACAATATAATCAGGTCAATCAACACAATGAACTGCGAGGAGATCGAACTGGATACAGAGGTGAAGGAAGAGGTAGAAGAGGATTTGGAAGAGGTAGAGGTCCATTCATGTGCCAAAAATGATAAAAAACTAGGACACTATGCAAGGGAATGTCCACTTCCACCTGCGACATGCATGTACTGTAGCGAAGCAAACCATGACAAAAAAGAATGTCCAACACTTTTGGGAAAGATTCAAGAAAAGAGGAACTAGAACAATTAGAATTTTCATTGGATATATGAAGAAGCTAGGGATGATGGAATAAATATCAACATAGTCACACAAGGAGGTGCTAAGACAGGAACTGACGCAATGAGACAAGATCTAGCACAACACCAATGGGTGAAGAAAAATACTGAAACACATAAGCAATTTGATGCACGGAATGAAAATGAGACATTCAAGGAGGCTATATAGGAGTTCCTCAAACAAGATGTTGTGTCTAAATCAACTAGGAAACATACTCAGAACATACCAATGTATGGAATTCCTTCATCAATGGACCACACCAATGAAGCACAACCATCAGGGCAAGGAAGTACCGTAAAGAGTTTTCTACAATCCTGTGTTAAGCTACTGAATGATCCATCATCTGTTCAAATTTTGCAACATATGTTGGGAAGATGTAACACAGAAATAGAGGGGAAGTTAGAGAAGAAAACAATCAATCACCTCCATACAAGAAGGAGGACAAGCAGAGAATTCACATTGAATTCCAACATTGGAGATTTCAATATGGGGGATATTATACTGGATTTAGGCTCTGAGGTAAATGTGTTACCCAAGAAGACATGGTAGTGTATGGGAGAGCCCACACTAGGCTATTCACCTGTCTAGTTGAAGTTAGAAAACCAACATAGATTTCTACCAATTGGAAGGCTTAAGGGTGTGACAGTAGATCTGGATGGAGTGCGCACTAAGGAAGACTTTGAAGTGATAGAAATAGTGGATAGCACAACACCTTATCTAGCATTTCTTGGATTGGATTGGGAATTTGATAACCATGCCATAATCAAATTGAAGAAAAGGAAAATAACATTTGAATAAGGGGAATACAGAGTCATTGCACCATTAGATCCATCCGAAGGAGAAAGATTTGTAGAGCCTGCTTGCTTAGATCTGGAGGAAATAANAAGAAGATTATGTCAACCCAACTGCGGATGGGGTACTCAGCTGTAGGAGCATCACATCATGTGTTTCTGACTCAAATAAAGGTTTGGATAATTGGTAGTAGAGATTACATGAATTCTCCACAAGAAGGTGCGAAAGAATAGACCGTGCAGTAAGATGGGTGGGTACCGAGATAAGAGAACCTCCCAGTTTTCATGGCATAAATGAATTAGAATAATTCCTAAAAATATACAAAGATGAAGTGTTAAATAATCAGAGGTTCTTATCCCTAGAAATTTCACTCAAGGAAACACCTAGAAGATGGTGGGGTGCACACAAAGAAACAGTTAAGGACTGGTACCAATGTAAGCGACTACTGCACATTAGATTCAGTGCAGAGCAGGGGGGAAGTAAGATGGAGAGATATGATGGACAGGGGACACCAACAGAACATTTGGAGAAATGAAAAACACTATGGAAGATGACACCACTAGAGGAATGGCCTCATCATTTCATCCATACATTGGAAGGAATTCCAGAAAACTTGTATGTAGACCAGGAACTGCGCAGAGGCACTGCAAAATGGACAATATTACAACATAATTTTATCGTAACCTTCTCATTTGAGCATGAGAACCCCAACATTGATTCATCACTCAAACAGATCAAATGGGTGATATTTATTGATGAACTAGAGGATGAACTATGACATATTATCAACAACATAACACATAGACAGTCAAGGAACTATTGTCATGCTATCATGTGGAAGAAGAGGCACCATATGATCTATAATTGGATCCAGGAACCAAAATGGGTCCAGCAAGGCCTAAAAATCAAAGTGATCGGAATGGCTTCAAAACAGACGTGTGTGTAGGCCTCATCTCAAGAACCCAACAAAAATAACAACACTGAAATCAGATGAACAGAGCTCCCAGAAATGGCTCGCAAAGGTGCTCTCTTCAATGGCTTCCCTGCATAAAAATGGCTCTGGCTTGGAAAATATTCAGCATGTACATGTTCTTAACCTCTCCCAATGGCTTCAATAACCTCTGGTTTATATAGGAATGAAGTGGGTAACAAACTCACAACTTTTCCCCAAGATCTGGCCTCAAAAAGGCCCTAGGATCCCCCAAAAATGACCAAAATCTCCAAGACTGCTAAGAAAATCCAATTAAAAATCATAATACAAACTATAAAACCAAAATTTTTCATATTATCAAGGTGCAACCCCTTTTCCTAGGGCTCCTGGTCACCTGGTTCCACTCCATGTGTCCAAGCGTTGAGTGCTTGGCACACTATCCCCCTTAATTGTTGGTCCTTGGTCGCATAGCATGGCCATATGTCCCGGCCTTAAGCTCCCACGTGCTCGGAATGTTATAACAACTGGTCATTTAGCCATTGGGAGAGGTTCATAATAGGTACATGCTAAATATTTTCCAAGCCAAAGCCATTTTTATGCAAGGAAGCCATTGAGGAGAGCACCTTTGCGGGCCATTTTTGGGAGCTCAGTTCATTCGATTTTAGTGCCGTCAATTTTGTTGGGTTCTTGAGATCCGGTAGAATAAGATTAGATCAGTTTGTAATACTTTTGGCACTGTTATGTTTTACTTTTAAATATTTGAACATAAATATGAAAGCCTCACCCACTGAGACAAAGGCTCGGAGATGTAGGCGAGATTGTCGAACTCCGTTATCACTTTGGTGTTTTATAGTTTGATTTTATTTATGCTTATGTTCAGATCTGTATATTATCTTATGGATGCTATGTTTCCTCTTTAATTCTTCCTCTTTCATTAGTTTCCTAAATGGTAATTTAACTCATGCAAAATAACTCAACCATTGTCGTTTAAAAGATCTTTTCGGATCACCGGATGAGGATGACATGCACAATATTCATATTACAGAAATTGAAGGAGAAAGAGATGTGGAAGGTCCATCGTTGGAGTCAGAAGTATTTTATGCACCAATCAAGGTGAATAAAGTTAACATTGGGACAACTGATAATCCTAAAATGGCCAGTATTGGAGACTATTAGGATGAACAAATAGTGGAAAGAATAACAGAGTTACTACGTAAATACAATGACCTGTTCCCAATGAAATTTAACGAGATCAAATGCATAGCACAAGAGATAGGAGATATGAAGATACCTCTCAAAATTGAGGCCAAACATGTTAGAAAGAGGCCATATAGACTGAATCCAATATATAAGCAAAAGGTGAAAGAAGAAATTGACGAGATGTTGGAAACTGGTATCATCGAACCAGTAGAGGAATCTGAATGGATAAGTCCCATGGTAGTGCAAGAAATGAAGCAAGGGTGGATAAGGATTTTTTTATACCTGAGGAAACTGAATGATGCTTGCCTACATGATCCTTTTCCTACCCCTTTCATAGATGAGGTCCTAGAGAATGTGGGAGACTAAGAAGCATATTGATTTACATATGGATTCTCAGGTTACCATCAGATCAAGATAGATCCAAAAGACAGGTATAAGACAACGTTTGTCGCAAAATTGGGATCCTACCAGTACACAATCATGCATTTTGGGATGAATAATGCACCAACCATAATTTCAAGAGTAGTCATAACCACCTTTAAATAATTCATACATAATTTCTTATAAGTATATCTGGATGACTGGACTATATATAGTCTATTAAAAGATCATGTGGAAGTGTTAAGGCTAATGTTGGAAAGATGAAGACAATGTCAGATGTCATTGAATATACATAAATGCATTTTTGGAACACCGTTTGGGATACTATTGGGAAATATAGCATGTAAACAAGGTTTACCAGTGGATCCTGCTAAGATTGCAGTCATTGTCAACTTACCACCACCAAAATCAGTGTGCCAATTGAGAGAAACCCTGGTACATACATGTTATTACAGGAAATTCATGAAGGGTTATGCACAGATTACCGTGCCAATAGAGAAATTGTTGAAGAAGGATACCATATTTCAGTGGAATGAAGACTGTCAACAAGGGTTAGACAACTTAAAATAAAATATGGTCACAACACCTATCCTAGTATTCCTAGACTGGGAAAATACATTTCATGTTCATGTAGATGCATCACCCATAGCACTGGGATCAATTATGGCATAGTGAAGAGCAGGGGATTTAGACAATCCTATAGCCTTTGCAAACAAATTATCAGAATCAGAGCAGAATTACAAAACCAAATAAAGAGAAGGCCTAGCCATGGTATATGCAATTAAGAATTTCATGTACTATTTTCTAGGAAAACACTTTAAGATGTTCACAGATCATTCTGCCCTAAAATATTTAGTCAGCAAGCCAGTGTTGGGGGGGAGGATCTGTAGATGGTTGTTGTTCTGTAGATGGTTGTTGTTATTTCAAGAATTTGATTTTGAAGTGATTGTCAAACCAGGGAAGTTGAATGCAGGACCGGTTCACCTGTCAAGGGTCACTAACGGAGAGGAACCTACGAACTTGGAAGACAACTTCCCTAATGCGTAGTTGTTTTCTGTACAAATAGCTGATGAATATTTTGTTGATATCATTGAATATTTGAGCAGAGGGATTGCGTCACAAGAATTTACCACTGCGCAAAAGAATAATCTGGTATTCAGATCTGCAAACTATCAACTGATTGCAGGACACATATATAAAATGGGCACCAGCAACATTTTGAGAAGGTGCGTATTAGAGCATGTAAGGCCCGGAATTTTGGTAGAAGCTCATGAGGGAATAGATGGAGGACATTATGAAGGAAAAATCTATTGTTCATAAGGTATTGCGTGAAGGAATATGGTGGCCAACAATTCATAGATATCCCAAGGAATATTGTGAGACATGTGATGTCTGCCAGAGGGTTGGAAAACCCAACAGAAGGGATGAGATTCCCTTGAGACCACAAGTAACTTTGCAAGTATTTGAAAAATGGGCAATAGACTTTGTTGGGCCAATCCATCCACCAACAAAAATGTTAGGAGCGCGATATGTCGTCACTCCGACAAAATATTTAACAAGATGGGAAAAAGCAACACTAGTCAAAGACTGCAATGCAGAGACAACAACACACTTCCTGTTTGAGCAAGTGATCACTAGATCTAGATGTCCAAGAATTTTGATGAGTGATCAAGGTACTCACTTCATCAAAAACACTATCAGGGATATGACTGAGGAGTTTTAAGTCTATCACCAGAAGAGCACACCTTACCATCCTGAGGCAAATGGAACAATATAAGCCTTCAATAAGATCTTGGAGAATGCTCTGAAAAAGATATGCAATGTCAACATGGATGATTGGGATTTGAAAATACCAATAGTATTATGGGAATACATGAATACATGCAAGAAGTTGATAGGACATACACCATTCAGATTGGTGTATGGGCAGGAAGCAGTAGTACCATTAGAATATATGGTACCCAGTCTGCGCGTAGCAGCAATCACCAACATGACATAAAAAGGTGCAGTAAAGGAGAGGTTGAACCAACTAATGGAAATGGAAGAGGATAGGATTCTGGAAGGATTTCACCAAGAAGCACAAAAAGCCAGAGACAAATCCTGGCATGATAGACATATCGAGAGGAAGAGTTTCAAGGAAGGAGACCTAGTCTTGCTCTATGACAGTAAATTTTTTCAACATCTGGGTAAGTTTAGAATGCATTGGATAGGGCCCTATGAAGTAAAGACTATCATAGATGGGGGATTTGTACAGCTAAAGGATCTGGAAGGAACAAAACTGGAGGGAATTATCAATGGTAGTCGACTGAAACTGTACAGGGATAGTTGACCTCCTAACATTTAAAACTTACAACGCAGTAAGAAAGACATGTGGTAGAAGAAGCAAAAGTTCCAACAACTATTTCTATGGAAATTGATAGTGTGCAGGGCCACCAAACAAATGACACTAGAAACCTACAACAACATGTGAGGTCCGAAGAATCCCAATGAACAAATGGTGAAGCCAGCGCACACAAAGGTTGCGGCGCGAAGACCACAATGTTAAGCATGGTCTGTGCAACAACAAGAAGGGTTGGTCGAAGACTTAACCAGGAAGCCAGACTTGGGAACAAAGCACAGGAAAGCGGAGGATGGGACCTCTATCGTGTCGATCAGAAGAAAGGGAAAACGGCCCATGGTGTGGTCCCCGCGCAAGAAGCCCGATGCAACCATCGTGATATCGTGCATTCCAGAGGGAGTGTAGACCACACCAACACTTTTGGGTTGCATGGAAAAGTTGAATTATTTGGACCACGTTGTGGCCGACAGTGGAAAATTCCCAGAATTTTCCTAGTAGGTATACATGGACAACATAGGCACAAGACCCTTTGACAACCCTATACTACAACCAAAACCATGGGTAGTTGGCTTGGCCAACACAAGTATCCTCAACTTGGTGGAAATTCCCCATTTTTATAGGGGGGAGAAGGTAAACAACTACGTCAAGCATTTAATGGCGGTCCTCCATGGAGTCTTCTTATGGATGGAGGAACCCATCTCAATCAACATCGAGTTGATTGCCTTCATCACATGTCTGTCGTCCATGGGAGAGAGTCTCGTGTAGTACCTGGACGAAAAAACAAAGGAGAAATATCTTGCCGAGGAGATGAAGAAAATATACGACACAGTGAGAGGCTCGCGTGACATAATTATAAAAATAATCAGTGACACAACCACAAGAATGGACACAAAGATTATGGCCTGTAATATGCTATGAAAGTTCCACAAGGAGGAAGTCCTTGCAGGGGTTGTCGCAACTGTAGCATAGTGTGCCAATGACACCATGCTCAGTTGGGCCCCTTATCTATTGAACTTGTTCCTTGATGACTGCAAAGATATGTAGGACTTGGGGACAAAAATTCACTACTATTGGTTAATAATTATGATAGCATTAGTCAGGTGGAGGGAGCCACCATATTCTTAATTTTACGACATGATAGGTCATTGTCGCGCATCGTGGTATACCTTAACGGGGAACACTTTAGACCCCAAGAGGAGAAGTGGTAACGTAGATACCTTTACGTGGTACTTCAACGACATCCATGAAAGCATAGCAAACACATGAAGGATCAATCTAGAGGTTGTTGCGCAATACCAAGGTATTGCAAATTTCATAACCAGATGCCACACCATGTGGATACAAGCGCACATGTATCCAACCAAGGAATGGTTGCAAATACAATACTGCATCAGTGGAGAATATGTAGAAATGACAATGCGCGACTAACAAGTTGAGTGGAAGATCCCAATCATTGCTAAGGAAGTGCCCACAAGAAAGGAGATAGAAGTAGGGGGATATAAGACACCCTCAGAAGACAGTGTTGTGCCTAAAAATTCAAAGCCAAGTTATAAGCCGACACAACAAAAGAAGGGGAGTGCACCAAATAATGATGCGCAGGAAGGAAAAAAAGGCACTGCCCCAGCATGAGGAGAACAAGGAATGGAGGATACAATGACACAAGAAACCCCCTCGACAACCACCCCACGAGAAATAGGGCCACCCAAGAAGACAATAATACAAACATGGGGGTCATGCAAGAAGGCCAAGGCATACAAGCAACTGCCAGAGTACACGATTACTGAGGATGACGCCGACCTCATGGAAGAAAAAGTACAGGAACGCCCATATGAGGAGTTTGAAGACACCCAACACCAAAGAGGTCAAATTCAATATGAGCTAGCAGACATAAGGCAGGTCCTAGAGTATATGAGAGAAACACACAAGCCTGAAAGGGGAACAAATCCATTCCTTGAAGCAACAGAAGCAGAGGCAAGGATCACACCGAGCGAGAAAGATACCATCCAAACCATAGCACAGGTGAGCCCGAACTTCTAGGTCACATCCAACATGCTGCATATGGATGATACCCTAGCCCAAACACCACTGAAGGATCTGGCGCAAGTAGAGTTGGTAATGGAAAGGATACCAACCAAGGAACTATACAAGATTTAAGTCAGTGTCACACGGGAGGTGCAGTCGTGCATAAGAACATACGTTGTAGAATTGCAACATACAAAGAATGGAAAGGAATCCTTAGAACTGGTATTCGAGTAGGTCAATCTTGAAACCTAGGAGGAAAAAGAACGCACAAACATAATAGAACAATATTTGGCAGTGGTGTATAATCATATCCTTGACAACATGAAAATAGAAGAAAGAAGTGAAGAGGAGAAGATCAACCTCATCGCACAGTAAATCGATCGCTACAGGTAGGATATCGAGGAATTAAAAGATAATCTCAACCCCATGACTCCTCCAGAGGTGAAGGAGCAAAGGAAACATGAAGTTGTACGTCAAATGGATTTAGGGAGGTTATTTAGTTGACAAGTTCCATAGCCTAGCAGAGGTTATTTAGGGAGCGCGCAATTCCTAGGTGGCTTGGGACGAGCCATAGGTCAGTGTTGGGGGCCTATTGGGTGCAGGACGATATTGAGAAAAAGTCCATTTTTGAAAAGTAAAGCTCAATTTGGAAAAATACAATTGGAAGGAAAATCAACACGTATAAGGAAAAAACACATGCAAAGGAAGAAAGCATGAAAGGCGCAAAGGCAGTAAGACCTAACCATGTTTGGGTTAGGGTTTTGGAATTTAATGGCTAATAAAACTATAAAATAGTATAAATAAGCACCTAGGAGGTCTAGGTCGGGGGGGCAGAGGGTTGTTACTTGTTAGTAGTAATTCAGGTTGTGAACTATTGTGAGACAATTTTGTAATTTGTTGAGCTATAGAAGGTCCAAGTAGGCATTATTTTGATGGTTAGATCATAGGCCAAGGAGCCTAGTGTTATCTAGTCCACCTCACAAAGGGTGTGGAACCTTTTCTCATGATTGTATGATCAGAATTGTAGTGCGCGCAACGCCATTATTTGTAGCAAACATAGTAAAGAGCCTAAGAAGCCAGATCTTTGTGGACGTAGCCCAGGAGGGGGTGAACCACGATAAAACTTGTGTCATGTGTGATGATGGAATTTCCATTTAATTTATGTAAATGATTGATCACCCTTAATGCCTGCTAATTATTGATTTACACATATGTGGTTAGCTATATCTATTTGATTGCATGCAAGAGATTAATCGATAAATGGATCTTAAGAATGATAGATTGAGTAATTAGCTAAGGCTTGAGAAAGATCAGTTACAATCCCAGATCCCCACTCTTTCCTAGAATGCAAACACCTGAGCATTGCAGTCACCCATAGAACTATCTCGGGTGAGACTGTGCAGTACATTATGTGTGTTGTGTTGCCTTCTGTTTTACCAAGAGGGTCGATAGTCTTAGAGGGTTTTGTTAGAAACTTGTTCAGATATGAACCTAGGTCCGCCAAGAAGTAGATAGAAAGAGTAATAACCAACACTAACCATGCTCTCATGACAATCAATAGGCTCAATAAGTGTTCTAACCATTGCAATGTAATCTTTTCACCATAGAGTGCACATGTGCCAAATATAATCAACAACAAAGGTTAACATCATTGATGTCATACCTAGAGATTGTTACTAGGGCTAATTAATGAAAGAGAGAATAGGGGACTTTGTACAATTGATGCCATAAGTTCATATGAATTGCTGAAAAAATTGCTTAAATGTTGCCATGACCAATTATCAATCACACCATAATAAGTCCTAGTAGTGGGTACTGATTTGCGATTTTTCCATGTATGATTATTCACTTTCAATCCACGGGAAGAGAAACTTGCATACCAATGATTATGGAAATCATAAGGTCAATCCCTAGATAAAGAGAGAGAATACCATTAATCACTATAATTAATATGTTGACATTGTTGAGAAGTTGATGGTGAATAATTTGGTATTGGATAACTACAAGGTCGAGGATGTGGTTCTTGTGAACAATAATAGAAGAATAATAAAAAGTGATAGATTTAAGTACTTACATATCATCATTGAACAAATCAATAAATGGCGCAAGTATTGGCTCCTACAAAATAATAGTAAAAAGATCAATACAACTTGCATCTAGTAATGTAGTCTCAAAATATCCAAGCCTTTCTCTAACTAATCTAATGATAGGCTTAATAGTGAAGTAATAAATCATTGCCCCATTTTTACCAAGTCTACCACATGTTAAACCCATTTGATGAAGTATTCTAGAACCAATGCCTCTAGTGGAGTTCTCAAAATAATAACATTCTATATGAGTAGTAATGATTAAGATCATGTGTTTCC
>JASDQU010106009.1:179944-194620 GCA_032191745.1 Picea mariana | reverse complement strand
CTCTTACCGATACCTTTTAAAATACTAAGGATGCATAAAAAAAAATATTTAACGACATGCACAACAATAACCGGCAAGCATGCATACTCTAAAGATTCAATCATACAATAAATAAATACACAATGGAATACATTCATATACAGATAATTAATACCATAACAGATAGAACTTTTCTTTATAAAAGATGACACCAAATGGCTGTAGACCAAGGATGTTCCACCCAACCGTAGACACTACTGCTCCAAATCTCAACAGTAGTGCCACCCCCGAACCAGGGCTATGAATCCACAAGATGGTTCAAGAGTGTTACTTGTCTTCCCAAACCATTCATCACTCAAGCTCTCATAGGATTTCCTAGAACTCACAGCAATCCAAGTGCCCAGCTCTCTTCTACCCAGCCGACACCACCCAAGAGAATGGACCTCCATCCTTCTCTGCCACATAGTCCCTCAGGCAGTCATTCTCCTTATTTTGGGCTCCAGCGCAACTGGTCCAAAATCTCAAGACTCGCAGCTGTGAAAAACGTTGGACACAGGCCAACACATCTCAGACATGCAAGCCTCAATTCATGGTTGGATTACACCAACGACCACTACAACCAACAAAATCATGGCTAATCTTTCACAGTTTGTTTCCCTTTTCCAAGCCAAGACACGGATGAGAATGGATCAATGAGTAATAGATAAGGACATAATGAATGAATGAGTGAGAAAGTCAATGAACGTATAAACGGATGAAGGAGCGAACGAGATATCATCCCACCCCCCCAACAGTGCAGGGGCGATTACGTATTTCATGGGCAGGGATGGTTTTAAGGATGGAAACTTATTTTAAAATGTAGAAACCTTGGAGAATCTTATTAATCCTTCACATGCCAACTGTAAAATGTTTAGCGATATTTTTGTAAAAATAATCAAATTTACAAGGATTTTATATAGTTTGTATAATTTTTTGGAGATTTTTAATATAAAATAATAATATCCTATAGAATTTGGGCGAATCATTTTTAGAATAATGAATATTTGTTTGGGAAAAACCCTGGAAAATTAGCCCATGAACTAAATTTATCCCCTAAAATCATCCCTGTTCATGGGGAATCAAGAACCTCCTGGCCTCCCCCAAGAAGCTCACATAAATGATCCCCTCCCTTAGACAAAAGGGTAAATATAATAGGAAATAACATTTATCCCCTCAAGCCCCCTCTCTTGTGGAATCATAGCCCCCTATAACTCTAGTCCTTGTCCGTCTAGCAACCAACATTGTGTTTATTATTAATAATGATCAAAACATTACATTTCTTGGGAACACTAGCCTTTTAATAATTTTTTGGGCGCTCTGGCCTCTTAGCATTGTAACAATAAATTATTTAAAATGGGGGTTCATAACCTGGGGTGTTACATCCCCTCCCCCTTATTTTGGCACTGTCCTCAGTGCATATACAAAATAGAGATCAAAATCTCAAATTTTATTCAAAAAGTTGTGGGTACTATGCCCGCATGGCATCTTCATTCTCCCAGGTAGCATCTTCAGAACTGTAGCAAGTCCACTGAACTTTTAGCAGCTCTATAACTTGATTTCGGAGCATTTTGACGTTTCTGTCCAATACCCGCACTGGATGAACCTGAAAGTCTCCCTCTGTCTCTACCTGAATCAAATGCCAATCAATAACATGGTTAGGATCATGTACATATTTATTTCGTAAAGAGTCATGAAATACATTATGCGCATTCATGGAAGTAGACAATGCAAGCATGTATGCAATTGGCCCTATTCTGTCCAATATTTCAAATGGACCACAAAATTTCACTGTCATATTTGTACAACTACCCAATTTCAAAGAGCTTTTCTTGGGCTTCACTTTCAAAAGTACATGCTCCCCTACTTTAAATTCTCTAGCTTTCATGTTCTTATCTACATAAAAGTTTTGTCTATCCTGAGCTGCCTTCAAATTTTGCTTGATCTTAACCATCTGGTCTTCCATATCCTTGAGGAACTCTAGCCCAAGTACCACTCTATCTGTTGGGTTGTCCTAGCTCATCGAAGTATTGCATTTCCTACCATGCAAGGCTTCAAATGGGCTCATTCTCAATGAAGCTTGATACCCATTATTATATGCAAACTCGACCAAGTGCAAGTAATCTTCCCACTTAGATGGCTTATCCATCACTTACATTCTCAGCATGTCTTCAATTATTCAGTTGACCCTCTTTGTTTTTCCATCTGATTAGGGATGGTATGTTGTGCTAAAGTTTAGATTTGTACCAAATCATTTAAACAATCGCCTCCAAAAATTGGAGGTAAACTTTGTATCTATGTCCGAGACAACTGTCCTAGGTATCCCATGCAACCTAGCAATCTCTCTCATGTAAGTTTTTGCAATATTAGTTGTTGTATGTGTTGTCTTTACAGGAACAAAATGAGTAGCCTTTGTTAATTTGTCAACAACCATCATGATTGAATCATGTTGCCTTGTTGTCCTGGGTAATTTAGTTATGAAATCAATGGTTATCACTTCCCATTTCTTCTCTGGGATTGGTAATGGCTGCAACAAACCCATTGGGTGCCTATGCTCATCCTTCACCTTCTCACATTCCATACATCAAGCGATGTAATCAACAACATCCTTTTTCATTCCTTTCCAAAAGAATTGGCATCTTACTGCTGTAATTTTTTTCTGGTCACCGGGATGTCCAGCATAAAGAACATCATGCATTTCCTTCAATACCAAATTCCTCACTTCTCCAGAACTAGGAACATAGATTCTATTCGTATGCATGAGTAATCCATCTTCCTTTATCTCATACTCCCTTATTTTCTATTGTACATATCCTTGTTGTAAGCTTTCCTTTACCTATAGGTAATATCGATCTGTAACAAGACCATCTAAAATTATTCTCTTCAAGTCTGACTTATGCATACTAACAATAGTATCATGCACGAGATGCACTCTTCTACTAAGTGCATCGACAAATTTATTCTCCTTTCCTTTGATATGCTTGATATAGAGATCATATTCACTTAAAAATTCCAACCATCTTGTTTGTCTGGCATTCAAGGTTGGTTGTTCAAAAAGATACTTCAGGCCAATGTGGTATTTCCTTAATTCAAATCTCTTCCCCATGAGATAATGCCTCCACATCCTCAAGGCACAGACAATGGCAACAAGCTCCAAGTCATGTGTGGCATATTTCCTCTCACGATCCTTAAGATTTTTGGACTCATAACCAATGACATGTCCATTTTGCATGAGGACTCCCCCAAGTCCTTTATTACATGCATATGTACATAACACAAAAATTTCATTTGGGTCAACAATATTTAACACATGTGCACTAGTAAGTAATTCCTTCAACAATTTAAAATTATCTTCACACTTAGGTGTCCATTCGAATTTAGTTCCCTTATTTTGCAAAGAAGTGATGGGATGAGAAATATTAGAGAACCCTACTATGAACCTTCTGTAGTAACCAACCAATCCCATAAAATATATGACTTCTAACACATTTCTAGGCGTTGGCCATCCACTAATGGCTTCAATCTTCTCTGGATCTACTGTTATGCCATGTTCTGAAATAATGTGTCCCAAGTAATGGATCTGCTTTTCATAAAAATAACACTTACTCAGCTTGGCATACAACTGATGTTCTCTTATCACTTGCAACACCAGTCTTAAGTGATGTTCATGCTCCTCTTCAGACTTAGAATAGATAAGTATGTCATCCAAGAACACTATGACAAACTTATCCAAATAGTTTCTGAATATGCCATTCATTAATCACATAAAGACAAGTGATGCATTGGTCAGTCCAAATGGCACCACTACAAATTCATAATGCCCATACCTGGTCCTAAAGGTTGTCTTATGAATGTCTTCTTCCTTGGTTCTTACCTGATGGTATCCTGACCTTAGGTCAATCTTTGAAAATATCTTTGCTCCTCTTAGCTGGTCAAAGAGGTCATCCATTCTGGGTAGAGAATACTTGTTCTTTATGGTATACTTGTTTAGTTGTCAAAAGTCAATACACAACCTCAAGGTTCCATCCTTATTTTTGAAAAAAATTATTGGTGCTCCCCAAGGTGAAACACTTGGATGTATGCACCCTTTCTTCAACAATTCCTCCAACTGCATTTGTAATTCTTTTAACTTTGGTGTGCTCATTCTGTAAGGTGTTTTTGACACCAGGGCAACTCCTGGCACTAAATCAATTGAGAAATGTATATCCCTTCTTGGTGGAAACCCTGGTATTTCTTGGAATACATCTCCAAATTCCTGTAGTACCGAGAAATCTTCAAGGCTTGGCCCATTTGTATTTTCAGGATCTTCCACATGAGATGCATACAATTGACATCCTTTCCTAAAACATATTTTCAGTTGTAAGGATGAAATATCCCTTATAGAGATGGGTCATGGAACTCCTTTCACAGTGCTATGTTTTCCATCTCCATCAAGACATGTAAATGTCTTGCTATGACAATCTAGGACAGCATGATGCTTTTCCATCCAATCCATTCCAATTAGAATATCATAAGACCCCAATGGTATGATATTTAGATCAACATTTGTATTCACATCATTAAGACTTATGGAACAACTTTTGACCATATCATGAATTCTCCTTTTGGTTCCAGTGGCTAGTTGAACCAAACTTGGTTTTCCAGGCTTACTTTTCTCCAAATGTAATCTATCAAGTATTTTAGGATCAATGTAACAATGAATTTCTCCTGAATCAATTAAAATAGCAACATGCTGATTTATGATTTTACCTTCCACCTCGATCATATTGGAATGGTACTATGCTTGTCGATCATCTAAAGCTGCATAGATTCTTCCCATATCTTTGACTGTTGTAGTCTCTTGGACATTGTGCACATTATTCACTTTGTCCTTTCTGTTTGGGAAATCCTTGTACATGTGATCTTCTTTGCATCCACAACATTGGATAGGTGGTATTCCCCTTTTTCCCAAGGAGCCTTCTTTCTTGGATTCACCCTTAGCATATTGATCTTGATGATTTCTATTAGGCGCATTCCTAATGAAGGGAGGTTTGAATCCTTTCCTCCTTTGATCGGACTTCTCCTTCCTCTTATCCTTCCAAGATTTCTGCAGGGATTCTCTTTCCTGTCCTTGCTTATACAGGTATTTATCCTTCCTGATGGCCTCAGTTAAGGTCTTGAGCTCATCATACCTAATATTTTTTTTATAAAGGGTCGACAATCCACTCAAAAACCTCTATATCTTTACCTTTTCATCGTTTATAAACCCAACATATTTTAACAATCCTAAGAATTTCTTCTCATATTCTGCCATAGTCATGCTTCCCAACCTGAGTTCAAAGAAATCCTACATTTTCTTGTCATAGAAATGCTCTAAGAGGTACTCCTTATGGAATTACTTCTTGAACTTCTTCCAAGTGATCCTACTATCATTAATATGTTCAACTTGCTTCAGTTGATCCCACCACATTGCAGCTTTCCCGTGTAAATGGTAGGTGGAAATCATGTCTTCTAGGTTGGATGAATAGTTATGCAACTGAAAATATCTCCTGATTCCAAGCAACCATGCTTCGGAATCATCTTCCCTTTATTTTTCACCATCAAAGGAGGGTGTCTTAATCTTACTCAAATCTCCTTGCAAACCATCTACTTCCTGTCTCCTTCTCTGGTGCCTAATAGGAGACACCTCTGGAATTCTTATGGGATCTTCCGATGCATAAAAATTTCCTTCTGAGTAAGGAGGTGAGTGGTGTCTATGAGTTTTGCTGACACTTCTAGAATAACCAACTCTTCCACGATCCTCTCTTCTTTCACGAAACCTTCCTTCTTCCTCTTGTTTTGAGTTTGATCCCTTCATCGTTTGCCTCTGCAACTAATTTAAGCTCTGCAACACTCGAGCATTTATCTGACTTTTCTCTCTCATCAGTCTCTCATTGTCTTCTTTGTAGCTCCATACTTCTATTTTCAAGCTTCTTATCATTTCTATTAATGTTTCCTGCTCTCCTCTTTCCTTTCGTCCATTGGACTCTGTCTCTGCATTACCAACTCTGATATTCTAGCATTTTGCCTCCCTATCATGGCTAGAGGCTCCCTCACCTTCTTCCATTTCTTCAATACACATTCTGATTTGATGTGTTTAAACCCCTTAATTCTGCAAAATGTGCATGCAACCATTTTTTTAGAATTATGCATATGATAAACAAAATTTTCCAAACTATGTTACAGGTCCTTTTTCTTCTCAAATCATGAAGACCATATATGTATCAATCTACACCATATAACACTTCCATGTTATCCCTTAGCCAATACATAATTTAATTTTTCACATGCAATCCCTTCAAACCACTTTCCCATGTGACCACGGCTCGAAACCGCGGCCAAATCCTTCCTGACGCTTCGCAAATTCAGAACCTCAACTAGGACCCGATCAATGGTCCTCGTCCTCTTTCACGATCAATGATCAAGATCCACTTTAGAACTTCAGCCTTCAGAAGTCTCAACTTTCCCCACTTGCTTCCTCCCGGAACGCTTTTACTCAGAGTTCACGATCTGTCGATGTGTGTCCTCCCGCATATTAATGACCATGAATCACTTCGGCTATTCGGGATTCGGGAGTTTCAAACTCTCCGCCTTCACTTTCTCCCGGAGTGCTTTCACCCAAAGTCGACACGTGTCTCTCAGAGATCAACAATTTTGAATCGCTTCGGCTCTTCAGGAGTTCTCGACCCGACACCAATTGTCACGATATTTTTCCTCTAGAGTACCTAGTCTTCGTACTTCATGATCTGTCGCCATGTGGAAAAATACTAGAAGTGAACACATGGCCCAATCAGGCAAGTGACACATGTCACGTTCTAACTGACATTTCAATCCTCCATATGCTCAAAACTTATTGACACATGGAACACATCCCATGTGTCCATGTCATCCCAGGTGACATCCACAAGCCATGTCACTTCGGAATTCTGGGGTCCACATCACTTCCAGGTGATGTCATCATGCCCCACCACTTCATCTCTTCGGGCTTCGAGACTTTCCACACTAGCACACTTCCAATTCTCTCGAACTCTGAATTATCGAACTGACCAATCTTCCAACATGTGTCTCCCTTATCGGATGGTATGTATTAACCCCAGACTTCGGGACTTTGGGTAATTCTTACCCTAGTGCTTCACTCTGCAAAACCTTCTGGAGTACTAAGTCTTCGAAGTAAGAGATCTGGCGCCGCGTGTCCTTGTTGATGGACAGTCCATATGAACTCTGAGCTTCGGGCCTTCAAGAGTTCTAGATTTTTTCATCTGTCTTTCTTCCAAAGTGGTTATCCGTCGAAGTGCAGGATCTCTTACTGCATGTCCACTTCAATCAACGGTCTAGATCTACTTTGGCTCTTCGGAGTTTCAATGTTCGAGCACTAACATGTCACATCACTTAGATCCTTTCAATTTGCGGGAGAACACATCAACGGTTTGGAGTAACCCGCCTTTCACCCCGCAATTCTTCTGACACTGACACATAAGCCCTTGGTGAAACCGTGGTTTGGATTGCGGGACCGCCTTGGGGAATTAACTCTCTTGCAACTTGGTTCCCTGCAATGCCTCTTGGTCGTCTACCTCTCTCCAAGCAATCTGACGATTGTGACTTAACCTTTTCTTCGCTTTCATCAGATGACCTTTGTTCACCTGCCCTCCGATCCAACTATCTCAGATCTCTCTTGATCCCATAGTGGTGATCGCTCCCGAATTTGAAGGGAACAGTCACGATCCTTCGAACCCTTACAAAGGATCTCTAACGTTCTAAATCCTGCGTAGATTCTGCAATGCCATTCCTCTTGATCTTTTCAACTTCACAGTCAAAATTCGATCTCAACCACAAGACTCTGACCAACAGATTCATCCCATACCGACCCGGTGTTTCAACCTTGCTCTGATACCAATCTGTAACACACCCCGACCACCCACAAGTCGGGGTACGCCACCTTCAAGCCCACCACTGGACTTCTTTCTCTTACTGATACCTTTTAAAATAATAAGGACGCATAAAAGAAAATATTTAACGACATGCACAACAATAACCGACAAACATGCATACTCTAAAGATTCAATCATACGATAAATAAATACACAATGGAATACATTCATATATAGATAATTAATACCATAAAAAAGATCACTTATATTTATAAAAGATGACACCAACTGGCTGCAGACCAAAGACATTCCACCCAACCGTAGACACTACTGCTCCAAATATCAACAACAGTGTCACCCTTGAGCCAAGGCTATGAATCCACAAGGATGGTTCTAGAGTGTTGCTTGGCTTCCCAAACCAATCAACACTCAAGATCTCATAGTCTTTCCCAGCACTCACAGCAATCCAAGTACCCAGCTCTCTTCTACCCAGCCTACACCACCCAAGAGAATGGACCTCCACCCTTCTCTGCCACGCAATCCCTCAGGTAGTCCTTCTCCTTATTTTGGGCTCCAGCGCAACTGGTCCAGAATCTCAATACTGGAACTCTCATGACTCGTAGCTGTGAAAAACGTTGGAAACATGCCAACGCATCTTAGACATGTAAGCCTCAAGTCATGGTTGGATTACACCAGTGACCACTATAACCAAAAAAACTGTGGCTAATATTCTGCAGTTTGTTTCCCTTTTCCAAGCCAAGACGCGGATGAGGATGGATCAATGAGTGATAGGTAAGGA
This sequence comes from Picea mariana, assembly GCA_032191745.1. Taxonomy (NCBI): domain Eukaryota; kingdom Viridiplantae; phylum Streptophyta; class Pinopsida; order Pinales; family Pinaceae; genus Picea; species Picea mariana. Next base: position 185,920 of record JASDQU010106009.1, on the reverse strand, counting down.
CGGAATGAATGAACGAGTGAGCAAGTGAATGAATGCATAAACGGATGAAGGAGTGAACGAGCTATTAGCCCACCCCCCCCAACAGTCCAGGGGTGGTTTAAGTATTGTGTGGGGAATCAAGAACCTTTTGGACTCCCCCAAGAAACTCACATAACTAATCCCCTCCCTTAGACAAAAGGGTAAATAGAATAGGAAATAACATTTATCCCCTCAAGCCCCCTCTCTTGTGGAATAATATCCCCCTATAGCTCTAGTCCTTGTCCGTCTAGCAGCCAGCGATGTGTTTATTATTAATAATGATCAAAACATTACATTTCTTGGGCACATTGGCCTTTTAATAATTGTTTGGGCGCTCTGGCCTCTCAGCATTGTAACAATACATTATTTAAAATGGGGGTTCATAACCCAGGGTGTTACACCCCTAAAATGAACTTGAGAGCATCATTGGTTGATTAGGTAGGGTATAAACTTTGGAAATGGTAGAATGAGTGGATGGGAATATAAAAAGGGAAGATAAATGTTGGGAATAATATCAAATTATCCATAACGAGTTTGATCCAATATATGATTAAAAAAAATGATTTGAGTAAATTGTTGAGATAAGTGGTAGGTATTCCTATGTTAAGAGTAAATAGCAATACACTAGATAGATTAACAAGGTCGAAGTGTCCATTATGTAGTAGGCTAAAATAATCATTGGTGATTAGGCCCGAGTAATCATTCTTCAGCAAATTGGAAGTGTTTTGTTTTCAAGTGGACAATGTCTAAGGCCTTGTACAACATCATTAATAGTGAGGAATCTTCAACATTCTATAGAGATATCAGAGATTAAGACTGAATCATAAGTATTATGAATATGACAATATCATGAAACACCTAGGATTTTGTAGCAAATACAAGCATTGAAATCTATAACATGATAAATATGACAATATCATGTAACATCTAGGATTCCATAACAATGTTTGGAACTCATTTTTTTCTTTTTCTCAATAGAAGCCCCCCCAAAACTTGGATTTTAATTTTATATTGTCCTTGGGCACCCCAAGGAGTTTTCACCTAGGAATATATTTATTTATTTATTTTTATTATAGAGGGGTACCTACCAACAAGTTGGCTCTCAAGAACTCCACTATATTATAATTCCCATGGGGTTTTCATTACAAGAATCTTGTTTTTTTTTTCTTTTAGTCCCTGAGATGGTCTTTGTTTCTCTTGTACTAAAGGCAAGGGTGCCCTCAACATTCAACCATATTGGGATTCCTTATAGCTTTTGTATAGTTGTATCGATTGCATCTATGCTCGAAATATTTCATGAATGGTGGCTACTTATTCAAGTCACAATGAAAAAATTCCTAAACTTTCAAAACCCTTGGTCTTCCATGTCAATAAAAACAAGTACAGCTGCATTGTCTTCATAGATGTAAACATTTTATTCCATTGAATCTTCTATATGAGTTGAGTAAGAAAATCCATGGTTATCATTAAGATCAAAGTAGCATGCCATTTTTCTACAGTATAAGAGAACATTAGGTCTTATTGAAGATTACTTATGCATCAATGTCCTCATCATAAGGTTGATGAATACTATTGTTGAATAAAAACAATGAATACTTTAATTTTGTAGCATTGTATACTCTTGCTTCTGTATCACTATTTCTTCATTTAATTCCTAGAATCAACTCTAGATTTTCCATGTACTTTTTTCATCTGTGACTTTATGGAAAAAAAAATTCTTTTCGGTCTAGTAGCTTGACTAATTCCACAACAAGCAAGTAGGAATTTGTACCAAAAACATTGTTCTTTTAAGGACTCGACAAAATATAGTTTTTCAATTTTTGGATTTGTGGGTGACTTTCTCTTTTCATAGAAATTTATAAAACTATTTAGAAACCACTCCTTCATAGTCAAGTTGACCTTATTGATTCTTTGATGACTTTAAAAAAAATAGCATTTGATCTACAATATATGGTTATTCTTTATCTCTCTTAAGCCTACTTCGCAAGTTATATCTCTGATCTAACACAATAATGCAACAACAGTATATCAGATGGCAAATAACACAACATCAATAACAGAGAACAACAAGATATATGTGGTTCACCCTCTCCGTAGGGCTACGTCCACAGAACTACATTTCTTGATATAATTGGATGAAAACATACATTTCTATCTGTGCACTTATCTTTCATATCTCTCCCTCTTTCTCTTCCTCTCTCCCCTCCCTGCGCACCCAGTTGCGGGGTTGATCTTCGCACCCAACTAAAGATCTTACAACACAGTCTCAATAATGTTCTCTACAAAAATAACAACCAATGAACAACAACAACCATAGTATCAATGAACCAACCTATAACGAACCCTCCCAGGTCTTCTAGACCTTTATTTATACATCACATAGCAAAGTCTAGGTGTCAAAACCCTAGATCCAAAACCCTAGGAGCCAAAACCCTAGGTTAACTTGACCCATGCTTTAAGGGATTCACCAACCTGTCTTTCCTTATTTTCCATGAGGTGCTCCAAAGCACTCATTGATGCCTTTTCCCGCTTGCTGAGTTGTCCATAATCCCTTTTCTTTGTTGCTTTGTCTTCCTTGATCTTCTCTTCCAACGGATAGCTTTTCCTTTACTTTGCTCCTTCTTTTCTGCTTCTTTACCCACTTTGACCCCTCCTTGGTTTATTTGCCTTCTGCCCAGTTCATACTTTGCCTTTCTTCCTTAATATTTGCTTCCTTACATAACCAAGGGCCAACAGGCCCCCAACACTCATATGTGACTCATCCCGAGTCACTGCAAGATTGAACCTTTTGTTTTACTTCAACTGCAGACTACGCGAAGCAGCCTGTGCTTTCTACTCTGTCACTCCCTATTGTGTCCAGACTGTCTTTTCTTTGTCTGGCACCCAGTTTCAACTACACCTGATACCTAGACCCTTCTTCCTTTTCTTTTAATGAGAGCTGCGAGGCAACTGGTTGTCATAATACATTTTCAACCGGCTCCCATTTACCAAACCTTCTTTCCATTCTCCATTAAGGGTCTTCAAGTATGCAACTCCTCCTTCTGTAACATAGGCAAACTCAAATGGCCCTAACCAATGTGTCTTGAACTTCCCTGGATGCTTCATGAACTTGATGTCATATAACAATACCAAATATCCTTGCTTGAATTCCTTCCTCTTGATATGTCTGTCATGGTAAGCCTTTTCCCTTTCTTTCTGTACCTCTTGATGAAATCCTGCAATGAACCTGTCTTCCTCTAGTTCCAGTAACTGTGCAACCATGTCTTGAACAACGCCTGTATCATCCATACCTATAAATGTTGCAATTATTAAACTAGGAACCAAGTATTCCATAGGTACCACTGCCTCCAAGCCATATACCAACTTAAATGGGGTTTGCGTTGTTAAATTCTTGCAAGTAGTTCGATAATCCCACAATAATGCTAGAATTCTTAAATCCTAATCATCTATGTTGACACTACAAATCTTATTCAGTGTTGTCTCCAATATCTTATTGAAGGCTTCAACTGTATCATTCTCATGGGAGTGGTATGAAGTACTCTTCTGATGGTGAACTTCAAATTCCTGAGTCAAGGCTTCAATAGTTTTGTTGATGAAGTGTGTGCCTTTATCACTCATGAGGATCTTCGTGCATCCAAATCTGGTTATAATATCCTCAAAGATGAACTGCGTAGTTGTAGTTGCACTACATTCTTTAACCTCTCTTGCTTCTGCCCATCTGGTCAAATACTCTGTCGCAGTGATAATATATCAAGCTCCTGTGTGCCTTCCTAGTGGGTTAATAGGTCCCACAAAGTCAATGGCCCATTTCTCAAATACTTGTAGTGTTAATTGCAGTGCCAAAGGCATCTCATCCCTTCTAAAAGGATTTCCTACACTTTGACATACATTGCAGGCTCTGTAGTATTCCTTAGCATCCTTGTGTAAAGTAGGCCACCAGAGGCCAGCTCTGATAATCTTCTGTGTTGTTTCTTTCCCTGTATAATGTCCTCCTGTGATGCCTTCATGTGATTATGAAAGAATCAATGGTCTTTTAGCCTCCATAACACATCTCCTCAAGATCTCATTGGGTCCCATCTTATACAACTGTCCAGCTATGAGTTGAAAGTTGGATGCGTGAAATACCAATTGTTTCTTCTGAATGACTGTGTACTCACGAGGTTCCATTCCTGTGGTCAGGAACTAAACTTTCTCGGTGAAGTGATCATCGAATTATCTGATGGAAAACAACTGTGCATCTGGAAGTGTGTCCTCCAAACTAGTAGGTTACTCTCCATGTTCTAACCTGGATAAGTGATCAGGTCCTTTATTCATTCTCCCTGGCTTGACCACAATTTCAAAATCATACTCCTGGAATAGTAGTAGCCATTTGCATATTCTTCCCCCCAACACTGGCTTGTTCACTAAGTATTTAAATGTAGAGTGATCAGTGAACATCTTAAAATTTCTTCCCAGCAAATAGTGTCTGAACTTTTGCAGCACATATACCATAGCCAAGCCTTCTCTTTCAGTCGTAGTATAGTTCCTTTCAGCTGTAGAAAGCTTCCTGCTAGCGAAGGCTATAGGGTGTTCAATGTCTCTTGCACTCGGCTATGCTAAAACTTCTCCTAATGCAATGGAAGAAGCATCGACATGGACATTGAACTCCTTAATCCAATCTGGAAAACCCAAGATTGACACAGTGACCATTTTCTGTTTTAGTGTGTCGAAGCTTTGTTGGCATTCTTCTTTCCATTGGAACTTTCTATCTTTATTTAAGAGCTTCTCCATAGGTGATGTTATATGTGCATACCCCTTACTAAACTTCCTATAGTATCCAGTGTGTCCTAATGCAGTGCGCAGTTGTCTGACTGAAGTAGGGGGAGGTAGATCAACAATGATGGCAATCTTGGAAGGATCCACCAGCAACCCCTACTTACACACAATGTGCCCTAGCAGCACTCCAAAAGGTGAAAAGAAAATACATTTTTTCAAATTCAAGGCAATCTGACATTGCCTACACTTATCTAACATCAATATCAAACATTCAATATGGTCTTTCATTAGGCTAAAAATAGTCCAATTATCAAAATATGCCTCCAAGAACTTGTGTAGAAAGTCCTTAAATGCTTCGACCACCACCTTGGAAAATATGGTTGGTGCATTCTTCAAGACAAAGGGCATCATTGTGTACTGAAAAGAACCCCATTATGTTGCAAATGTGGTCTTATGTCGATCTTCCTTAGCAATCTTGATCTGATGATATCCTGAAAATCCATCTGTGAATGAGTAGACCTCATGTCCTCCTACATTATCTAGAACTTCATCAGTAAATGGTGTAGGGAATGGATCATGTAGACATGCATCGTTCAGCTTTCTTAGATCTACACAAATTCTGATTTCTCGTGTCTTCTTATCTTGGACCACCATAGGGATAATCCATTTAGATTCTTCAACAGGTTCTATGATTCCTGCGTCCAGCATTATATCTAATTCAATCCTAACTTTCTGCTTATATTTGGGATTCGGTCTGTAAGGTCTCTGCTTGATAGGTCTTGCATCTGGTCTCAAGGGGATCTTCATTTCTCCCATGGGCCCTTTAATTCCCTTCATGTCTGTGAACTTGGTTGGAAATAAGTCCTGATATTCATGCAATAGTTATGTAATCTTGCTAATAGTACCATCATCCCAATAGTCTCCCACATTTGCTAATTCAGGTGTTTCCTATGTTCCAATATTAACTTTCTTAATTTTAGTGGGTTGTTCAATAAAAGGTAGTTCAATACCTGGTCCTTCTATGTCTCTGTGACCTTCAGTTTCTGCAATGTTTACATCTCTAGTGTCATCATCCTCATCAGCATTAATATTGTAGCAATCTTGTAATTGTTGAAGGGGCGCAGTCCATTCATCTTCTTATTGCTCAAAAGGGAGGTTAGGTGCCTCCTCAAAGACCTTTTGTCTTACAATTTGTAAAGCCTG
>JASDQU010106009.1:162020-177648 GCA_032191745.1 Picea mariana | reverse complement strand
CCCTTGTAACACACCTCGTCCACCCACAGTTCAGGGTACGCCACCTTCAAGCCCATCCCTGGACTTCTTTCTCTTACCGATACCTTTTAAAATACTAAAGACGCATAAAAGAAAATATTTAACGACATGCACAACAATAACCAGCAAGCATGCATACTCTAAAGATTCAATCATACAATAAATAAATACATAGTGGAATACATTCATATACAAATAATTAATACCATAACATAGAGCACTTTTCTTTATAAAAGATGACACCAAATGGTTGTAGACCAAGGACGTTCCACCCAACCGTAGACACTACTTCTCCAAATCTCAACGGCAGTGCCACCCCCGAACTAGGGCTATGAATCCACAAGGATGGTTCAAGAGTGTTACTTGTCTTCCCAAACCATTCATCACTCAAGCTCTCACAGGATTTCCGAGAACTCACAACAATCCAAGTGCCCAGCTCTCTTCTACCTAACCTGCACCACCCAAGAGAATGGACCTCCACCCTTCTCTGCCACATAGTCCCTCAGCCAGTCATTCTCCTTATTTTGGGCTCCAGTGCAACTGGTCCAAAATCTCAATGCTAGAACTCTCAAGACTCGCAGCTGTGAAAAACGTTGGACACAGGCCAACACATCTCAGACATGCAAGCCTCAATTCATGGTTGGATTACACCAGTGACCACTACAACCAACAAAATCGTGGCTAATATTTCGCAGTTTGTTTCCCTTTTCCAAGCCAAGACACAAATGAGGATGGATCAATGAGTAATAGATAAGGACAGAATGAATGAATGAGTGAGAAAGTCAATGAACGCATAAACGGATGAAGGAGCGAATGAGCTATCATCCCACCCCCCCCCAACAGTCTAGAGGCGATTAAGTATTCCATGGGCAGGGATGGTTTTAAGAATGGAAACTTATTTTAAAATGTAGAAACCTTGGAGAATCTTATTAATCCTTCACATGCCAACTGTAAAATGTCTAGCGATATTTTTGTAAAAATAATCAAATTTACAAGGATTTTATATAGTTTGTATAATTTTTTGGAGATTTTTAATATAAAATAATAATATCCTATAGAATTTGGGCGAATCATTTTTAGAATAACGAATATTTGTTTGGAAAAAACCCTAGAAAATTAGCCCATGAACGAAATTTATCCCCTAAAATCATCCCTGTTTGTGGGGAATCAAGAACCTCCTGGCCTCCCCCAAGAAGCTCACGTAAATGATCCCCTCCCTTAGACAAAAGGGTAAATATAATAGAAATAACATTTATCCCCTCAAGCCCCCTCTCTTGTGGAATCATAGCCCCATATAACTCTAGTCCTTGTCCGTCTAGCAGCCAACGTTGTGTTTATTATTAATAATGATCAAAACATTACATTTCTTGGGAACACTAGCCTTTTAATACTTTTTTGGGTGCTCTGGCCTCTTAGCATTGTAACAATAAATTATTTAAAATGGGGGTTCATAACCTGGGGAGTTACATCCCCTCCCCCTTATTTTGGCACTGTCCTCAGTGCATATACAAAATAGACATCAAAATCTCAAATTTTATTCAAAAAGTTGAGGGTACTCTGCCCGCATGGAATCTTCATTCTCCCAGGTAGCATCTTCAGAACTGTAGTAGGTCCACTGAACTTTTACCAGCTCTATAACTTGATTCTAGAGCATTTTGACCTTTCTGTCCAATACCTGCACTGGCTGAACCTGAAAGTCTCCCTCTGTCTCTACCTGAATCAGATGCCAATCAATAACATGGCTAGGATCATGTACATATTTATTTAGTAAAGAGTCATGAAATACATTATGCGCATTCATGGAAGCAAACAATGCAAGCATGTATGCAATTGGCCCTATTCTGTCCAATATTTCAAATGGACCACAAAATTTCACTACCATATTTGTACAACTACCCAATTTCAAAGAGCTTTTCTTGGGCTTCACTTTCAAAACTACATGCTCCCCTACTTTAAATTCTCTAGCTATCATGTTCTTATTTGCATAAAAATTTTGTCTATCCTGAGCTACCTTCAAATTCTGCTTGATCTTAACCATCTGGTCTTCCATATCCTTGAGGAACTCCAGCCCAAGTACCACTCTATCTGTTGGGTTGTCCCAGCTCATCGAAGTATTGCATTTCCTACCATGCAAGGCTTCAAATGGGCTCATTCTCAATGAAGCTTGATACCCATTATTATATGCAAACTCGACCAAGTGCAAGTAATCTTCCCACTTAGATGGATTATCCATCACATACATTCTTAGCATGTCTTCAATTATTCAGTTGACCCTCTCTGTTTTTCCATCTGATTAGGGATGGTATTTTGTGCTAAAGTTTAGCTTTGTACCAAATCCTTTAAACAATCGCCTCCAAAAATTGGATGTAAACTTTGTCTCTATGTTCGCGACAACTATCCTAGGTATCCCATGCAACCTAGCAATCTCTCTCATGTAATTTTTTGCAATATTAGTTGTTGTATGTGTTGTCTTTACAGGAACAAAATGAGCAGCCTTTGTTAATTTGTCAACCACCACCATGATTGAATCATGTTGCCTTGTTGTCCTGGGTAATTTAGTTATGAAATCAATGGTTATCACTTCCCATTTCTTCTCTGGGATTGGTAATGGATGCAGAAAACCTGTTGGGTGCCTATGCTCAGCCTTCACCTTCTGACATTCCATACATCAAGCGATGTAATCAACAACATCCTTTTTCATTCCTTGCCAAAAGAATTGGCATCTTACTGCTGTAATTTTTTTCTGGTCACCGGGATGTCCAGCATAAGGAACATCATGCATTTCCTTCAATACCAAATTCCTCAGTTCTCCAGAACTAGGAACATAGATTCTATTTGTATGCATGAGTAATCCATCTTCCTTTATCTCATACTCCCTTATTTTCTGTTGTACATATCCTTGTTGTAAGCTTTCCTTTACCTGTAGGTAATATCGATCTGTAACAAGACCATCTAAAATTATGATCTTCAAGTATGACTTATGCATACTAACAATAGTATCATGCATGAGATGCACTCTTCTACTAAGTGCATCGACAAATTTATTCTCCTTTCCTTTGATATGCTTGATATAGAGTTCATATTCACTTAAAAATTCCAACCATCTTGTTTGTCTGGCATTCAAGGTTGGTTGTTCAAAAAGATACTTCAAGCCAATGTGGTATTTCCTTAATTCAAATCTCTTCCCCATGAGATAATGCCTCCACATCCTCAAGGCGCGGACAATGGCAGCAAGCTCCAAGTCATGTGTGGCATAGTTCCTCTCATGATCCTTCAGATTTTTGGACTCATAACCAATGACATGTCCATTTTTCATGAGGACTCCCCCAAGTCCTTTCTTACATGCATATGTACATACCACAAAACTTTCATTTGGGTCATCAATATTTAACACGAGTGCACTAGTAAGTAATTCCTTCAACAATTTAAAATTCTCTTCACACTTAGGTGTCCATTCAAATTTAGTTCCCTTCTTTTGCAAAGAAGTGATGGGATGAGAAATCTTAGAGAACCCTACTATGAACCTTCTGTAGTAACCAACCAATCCCATAAAATATATGACTTCTAACACATTTCTAGACGTTGGCCATCCACTAATGGCTTCAATCTTCTCTGGATCTACTGTTATGCCATGTTCTGAAATAATGTGTCCCAAGTAATGGATCTGCTTTTCATAAAAATAACATTTACTCGACTTGGCATACAATTGATGTTCTCTTATCACTTGCAACACCAGTCTTAAGTGATGTTCATGCTCCTCTTCAGACTTAGAATAGATAAGTATGGCATCCAAGAACACTATGACAAACTTATCCAAATAGTTTCTGAATATGCCATTCATTAATCACATAAATATAGTTGATGCATTGGTCAGTCCAAATGGCACCACTACAAATTCATAATGCCCATACCTGGTCCTAAAGTTTGTCTTATGAATGTATTCTTCCTTGATTCTTACCTGATGGTATCTTGACCTCAGGTCAATCTTTGAAAATATCTTTGCTCCTCTTAGCTGGTCAAAGAGGTCGTCCATTCTGGGTAGAGAATACTTGTTCTTTATGGTATAATTGTTCAGTTGTCAAAAGTAAATACACAACCTCAAGGTTCCATCCTTCTTTTTGAAAAAAATTATTGGTGCTCCCCAAGGTGAAACACTTGGATGTATGCACCCTTTCTTCAACAATTCCTCCAACTACATTTGTAATTCTTTTAACTCTGGTGTGCTCATTCTGTAAGGTGTTTTTGACACCGGGGCAACTCCTAGCACTAAATCAATTGACAAATATATCTCCCTTCTTGGTGGAAACCCTGGTATTTCTTGGAATACATCTTCAAATTCCTGTAGTACCGAGAAATCTTCAAGGCTTGGCCCATTTGTATTTTCTGGCTCTTCCACATGAGATGCATACAATTGACATCCTTTCCTAAAACATCTTTTCAGTTGTAAGGATGAAATATCCCTTATAGAGATGGGTCATGGAACTCCTTTCACAGTGCTATGTTTTCCATCTCCATCAAGACATGTAAATGTCTTGCTATGACAATCTAGGACAACATGATGCTTTTCCATCCAATCCATTCCAATTAGAATATCATAAGACCCCAATGGTATGATATTTAGATCAACATTTGTATTCACACCATTAAGACTTATGGAACAACTTCTGACCATATCATGAATTCTCCTTTTGGTTACAGTGGCTAGTTGAACCAAACTTGATTTTCCAGGCTCAATGTAACAATGACTTGCTCCTGAATCAATTAAAATAGCAACAGGCTAATTTATGATTTTACCTTCCACTTCGATCATATTGGAATGGTACTATGCTTGTCGATCATCTAAAGTTGCATAGATTCTTCCCATATATTTGGCTGTTGTAGCCTCTTGGACGTTGTGCACATTCTTCACTTTGTCCTTTCAGTTTGGGAAATCCTTGTACAGGTGATCTTCTTTGCATCCCCAACATTGGATAGGTGGTATTCCCCTTTTTCCCAAGGAGCCTTCTTTCTTGGATTCACCCTTAGCATATTGATCTTGATGATTTCTATTAGGCTCATTCCTAATGAAGGGAGGTTTGAATCCTTTCCTCCTTTGATCAGACTTCTCCTTCCTCTTATCTTTCCAAGATTTCTACAGGGATTCTCTTTCCTGTCCTTGCTCATACAAGTATTTATCCTTCCTGATGGCCTCAGTCAAGGTCTTGGGCTCATCATACCTAATATTTTTTTTATAAAGGGCTGGCAGTCCACTCAAAAACATTTATATATTTACCTTTTCATCATTTATAAACCCAACATATTTTAACAATCCTAAGAATTTCTTCTCATATTCTGCCATAGTCATGCTTCCTAGCCTGAGTTCAAAGAACTCCTACATTTTCTTGTCATATAAATGCTATGAGAGGTACTCCTTCTGGAATTACTTCTTGAACTTCTTCCAAGTGATCCTACTATCATTAATATGTTCAACTTGCTTCAGTTGATCCCACCACATTTCATATTTCACGTGTAAATGGTAGGTGGAAATCATGTCTTCTAGGTTGGATGAATAGTTATGCAACTGAAAATATCTCCCGAGTCCAAGCAACCATGCTTAAGAATCATCTTCCCTTTATTTTTCACTATCAAAGGAGGGTGTCTTAATCTTACTCAAATCTCCTTGCAAACCATCCACTCCCTGTCTCCTTCTCTGGTGCCTAATAGGAGACACCTCTGGACTTCTTATGGGATCTTCCAATGCATAAAAATTTCCTTCTGAGTAAGGAGGTGAGTGGTGTCTATGAGTTCTGCTGACACTTCTAGAATAACCAACTCTTCCACGATCCTCTCTTCTTTCATGAAACCTTCCTTCTTCCTCTTGTTTTGAGTTTGATCCCTTCATCGTTTGCCTCTGCAAATAATTTAAGCTCTGCAACACTCGAGCATTTATCTGAATTTTCTCTCTCATCAGTCTCTCATTGTCTTCTTTGTAGCTCTGCACTTCTATTTTCAGGCTTCTTATCATTTCTATTAATGTTTCCTACTCTCCTCTTTCCTTTCGTCCATTGGACTCCATCTCTGCATTACCAACTCTGATATTCTGGCATTTTGCCTCCCTATCAGGGCTGGAGGCTCCCTCGCCTTCTTCCATTTATTCAATACACATTCTGATTTGATGTGTTTAAACCCCTTAATTCTGTAAAATGTGCATGCAACCATTTTTTTAGAATTATGCATATGATAAACAAAATTTGCCAAACCATGTTACAGGTCCTTTTTCTTCTCAAATCATGAAGACCATATATGTATCAACCTGCACCATATAACACTTCCATGTTATCCCTTAGCCAATACAGAATTTAATTTTGCATAGGCACTCCCTTCAAACCACTTCCCCATGTGACCACGGCTCGAAATCACGGCCAAATCCTTCCTGACGCTTCACAAATTCAGAACCTTCAACTAGGACCCGATCAACGGTCCTTGTCCTCTTTCACGATCAATGATCGAGATCCACTTCGTAACTTCGGCCTTCAGAAGTCTCAACTTTCCCCACTTGCTTCCTCCCAGAACACTTTTACTCGGAGTTCACGATCTGTCGATGCATGTCCTCCCGCATATTGATGGCCATGAATCACTTCGGCTATTCGAGATTCAGGAGTTTCAAACTCTCTGCCTTCACTTTCTCCTGGAGTGCTTTCACCTGAAGTCGACGCATGTCTCTCAGAGATCAATAGTTTTGAGTCGCTTCGGCTCTTCGGGAGTTCTCGACCCGACGCCAATTGTCACATCTTTTTCCTCTAGAGTGCCTAGTCTCCGGACTTCACGATCTGTCGCTACGTGGAAAAATACTATAAGTGGACACATGGCCCAATAAGGCGAGTGACACGTGTCACGTTCTAACTGACATTTCAATCCTCCATATGCTCAAAACTTACTGACACGTGGCACACATTCCATGTGTCCATGTCATCGCAGGTGACGTCCGCAAGCCACGTCACTTCAGAATTATGGGGTCCACATCACTTCTAGGTGATGTCATCGTGCCCCACCACTTCATCTCTTCGGGCTTCGAGACTTTCCACACTAGCACACTTCCAATTCTCTCGAAATCCGAATTCCTGAACTGGCCAATCTGCCAACATGTGTCTCCCTTATCGGATGATATGTATTAACCCCAGACTTCGGGACTTTGGGTAATTCTTACCCTAGTGCTTCACTTTGCAAAACCTTCTAGAGTACTAAGTCTTTGAAGTAAGATATTTGGCGCCGCGTGTCCTTGTTGATGGAAAGTCCATATGAACTCTAAGCTTCAGGCCTTCAGGAGTTCTAGATTTTTTCATCTGTCTTTCTTCCGAAGTGGTTATCCATCGGAGTGTAGGATCTCTTATCGCATGTCCACTTCAATCAACGGTCTAGATCTACTTTGACTCTTCAGAGTTTTGATGTTCGAGCACTAACATGTCACATCACTTAGATCCTTTCAATTTGCGGGGGAACACATCGACGGTTTGGAGTAACCCTCCTTTCACCCTGCAATTCTTCTGACACTAACACATAAGCCCTCAGTGAAACCGTGGTTTGGATTGCGGGACTGCCTTGGGGAATTAACTCTCTTGCAACTTGGTTCCCTGCAATGCCTCCTGGTTGTCGACCTCTCTCCAAGCAATCTGACGATTGTGACTTAACCTTTTCTTCACTTTCATCAGACGACCTTTGTTCACCTACCCTCCGATCCAACTATCTCATATCTCTCTTGATCCCATAGTGGTGATCGCTCCCGAATTTGAAGGGGACAGTCACGATCCTTCGAACCCTTACAAAGGATCTCTGACATTCTAAATCCTGCGTAGATTCTGCAATGCCATTCCTCCTGAGATTTTCAACTTCACAGTCAGAATTCGATCTCAACCACGAGACTCTGACCAACAGACTCTGCCCATACCGGCCTGGTGTTTCAACCTTTCTCTGATACCAATCTATAACACACCCCAACCACCCACAAGCTGGGGTACGCCACCTTCAAGCCCATCACTGGACTTCTTTCTCTTACTGATACCTTTTAAAATAATAAGGACGCATAAAAGAAAATATTTAACGACATGCACAACAATAACCAACAAACATGCATACTCTAAAGATTCAATCATACGATAAATAAATACACAGTGGAATACATTCATATACAGATAATTAATACCATAAAAAAGATCACTTATCTTTATAAAATATGACACCAACTGGCTGCAGACCAAGGACGTTCCACTCAACCATAGACACTACTTCTCCAAATCTCAACAGCAGTGTCACCCCTGAGCCAGGGCTATGAATCCACAAGGACGGTTCCAGAGTGTTACTTGGCTTCCCAAACCAATCAACACTCAAGATCTCATAGTCTTTCCCAGCACTCACAGCAATCCAAGTACCTAGCTCTCTTCTACCCAGCCTACACCACCCAAGAGAATGGACCTCCACCCTTCTCTGCCACGCAGTCCCTCAAGTAGTCCTTCTCCTTGTTTTGGGCTCCAGCACAACTGGTCCAGAATATCAATACTGTAACTCTCATGACTCGTAGCTGTGAACAACGTTGGACACATGCCAATGCATCTTAGACATGTAGGCCTCAAGTCATGGTTGGATTACACCAACGACCACTATAGCCAACAAAAATGTGGCTAATATTCTGCAGTTTGTTTCCCTTTTCCAAGCCAAGATGCAGATGAGGATGGATCATTGAGTGATAGGTAAGGACGGAATGAATGAATGAGTGAGCAAGTGAATGAATGCATAAACAGATGAAGGAGTGAACGAGCTATCAGCCCACCCCCCCAACAGTCTAGGGGCGGTTTAAGTATTGTGTGGGGAATCAAGAACCTCTTGGACTCCCCCAAGAAGCTCACATAACTAATCCCCTCCCTTAGAAAAAAGGGTAAATAGAATAGGAAATAACATTTATCCCCTCAAGCCCCCTCTCTTGTGGAATAATATCCCCCTATAACTCTAGTCATTGTCCGTCTAGCAGTCAGCGATGTGTTTATTATTAATAATGATCAAAACATTACATTTCTTGTGCACATTGGCCTTTTAATAATTGTTTGGGCGCTCTGGCCTCTCAACATTGTAACAATACATTATTTAAAATGGGGGTTCATAGCCCAGGGTGTTACACCCCTAAAATGAACTTGAGAGCATCATTGGTTGATTAGGTAGGGTATAAACTTTGGAAATGGTAGAATGAGTGGATGGGAATATAAAAAGGGAAGATAAATGTTGGGAATAATATCAAATTATCCATAATGAGTTTGATCCAATGTTAAGAGTAAATAGCAATACACTAGATAGATTAACAAGGTTGAAGTGTCCATTATGTAGTAGGCTAAAATAATCATTGTTGATTAGGCCCAAGTAATCATTCTTCAGCAAATTGGAAGTGTTTTTTTTCAAGTGGACAATGTCTAAGGCCTTGTACAAAATCATTAATAGTGAGGAATCTTCAACATTCTATAGAGATATCAGAGATTAAGACTGAATCATAAGTATTATGAATATGACAATATCATGAAACAACTAGGATTTTGTAGCAAATACAAGCATTGAAATATATAACATGATAAATATGACAATATCATGTAACATCTAGGATTCTACAACAATGTTTGGAACTCATTTTTTTCTTTTTCTCAATAGAAGCCCCCCAAAAACTTGGATTTTAATTTTGTATTGTCCTTAGGCACCCCAAAGGAGTTTTCACCTAGGAATATATTTATTTATTTATTTTTATTATAGAGGGGTACCTACCAACAAGTTGGCTCTCAAGAACTCCACTATATTATAATTCCCATGGGGTTTTCATTACAAGAATCTTGTTTTTTTTCTTTTATTCCCTGAGATGGTCTTTGTTTCTCTTGTACTAAAGGCAAGGGTGCCCTCAACATTCAACCATATTGGGATTCCTTATAGTTTTTGTATAGTTGTATCGATTGCATCTATGCTCAAAATATTTCATGAATGGTGGCTACTTATTCAAGCCACAATGAAAAAATTCCTAA
Organism: Picea mariana; assembly: GCA_032191745.1. Lineage (NCBI taxonomy): Eukaryota > Viridiplantae > Streptophyta > Pinopsida > Pinales > Pinaceae > Picea > Picea mariana. The sequence continues at coordinate 167,602 of JASDQU010106009.1, read as the reverse complement.
ACTTTCAAAACCCTTGGTCTTCCATGTCAATAAAACAAGGACAATTGCATTGTCTTCATAGATGTAAACATTTTATTCCATTGAATCTTCTATATGAGTTGAGTAAGAAAATCCATGGTTATCATTAAGATCAAAGTAGAATGCCATTTTTCTACAGTATAAGAGAACATTAGGTCTTCTTGAAGATTACTTATGCATCAATGTCCTCATCATAAAGTTGATGAATACTATTGTTGAATAAAAACAATGAATACTTTAATTTTGTAGCATTGTATACCCTTGCTTCTATATCACTATTTCTTCATTTAATTCCTAGAATCAACTCTAGATTTTCCATGTACTTTTTCATCTGTGACTTTATGGAAAAAAAAATTCTTTTCGGTCTAGTAGCTTGACTAATTTCACAACAAGCAAGTAGGAATTTGTACTACAAACATTGTTCTTTTAAGGACTCGACAAAATATAGTTTTGCAATTTTTGGATTTGTGGGTGACTTTCTCTTTTCATAGAAATTTATAAAACTCTTTAGAAACCACTCCTTCGTAGTCAAGTTGACCGTATTGATTGTTTGATGAATTTAAAAAAAATAGCATTTGATCTACAGTATATGGTGAGATTATGGAAGAAGAGAGATTTTAGGACTTTATTCTTCCAATATACATCAAAAAATGATTGCAAAAATGCATATAAAATAGATATAAAAGTAATTCATTCAATAGTTTTCATTTTTAACATGTTGAGGAGTGGTACCTAGTCTAGGCTACCTAGTATTGTTTTGATGATAATTTTTTTGTAAGGTGTTGGCACAGGGGAAGACCCAGGGTTCAACTCTAACAGCGCACCAACAAACCCTAACTACTAGCCCTTTCGACAACACCTACGAATCAGATGCAGTCTCACCCGAAGTAACAATAGGGGGTTACAGGACATAGGTGTCTACAACCAGAGGAAATGCAAAGTGGATCCAGGGCAAGAAGACACATCAATCTAGTTATTCTTTATCTCTCTTAAGCCTACTTCGCAAGTTATATCTCTGATCTAACACAATAATGCAACAACAGTATATCAGATGGAAAATAACACAACATCAATAACAGAGAACAACAAGATATATGTGGTTCACCCTCTTTGTAGGGATACGTCCACAGAACTATGTTTCTTGATATAATTGGATGAAAACATACAGTTCTATCTGCGCACTTATCTTTCATATCTCTCCCTCTTTCTCTTCCTCTCTCCCCTCCCTGTGCACCCAGTTGCAGGGTTGATCTTCGCACCCAACTAAAGATCTTACAACACAGTCTCAATAAGGTTCTCTACAAAAATAACAACCAATGAACAACAAAAACCATAGTATCAACGAACCAACCTATAATGAACCCTCCCAGGTCTTCTAGACCTTTATTTATACATTACATAGCAAAGTCTAGGTGTCAAAACCCTAGATCCAAAACCCTAGGAGCCAAAACCCTAGGTTAACTTGACCCGTGCTTTAAGGGATTCGCCAGCCTGTCTTTCCTTATTTTCTGTGAGGTGCTCCAAAGCACTCGTTGATGCCTTTTCTTGCTTATTGAGTTGTCCATAATCCCTTTTCTTTGTTGTTTTGTCTTCCTCGATCTTCTCTTCCAACGGATAGCTTTTCCTTTACTTCACTCCTTCTTTTCTGCTTCTTTACCCACTTTGACCCCTCCTTGGTTTATTTGCCTTCCGCGCAGTTTGTACTTTGCCTTTCTTCCTTAATATTTTCTTCCTTACATAACCAAGGGCCAACAGGACCCCAACACTCATATGTGTCTCATTCCGAGTCACTGCAAGATTGAACCTTTTGTTTTACTTCGATTGCAGACTGCGCGAAGCATCCTGTGCTTTCTACTCTGTCACTCCCTATTGTGTGCATACTGTATTTTCTATGTTTGGTACCCAGTTTCAACTGCACCTGGTACCTAGACCCTTCTTCCTTTTCTTTTAATGAGAGTTGCAAGGAAGCGGGTTGTCATAATACATTTTCAACTAGCTCCCATTTACCAAACCTTCTTTCCATTCTCCATTAAGGGTCTTCAAGTATGCAACTCCTCCTTCTGTAACATAGGCAACCTCAAATGGCCCTAACCAATGTGTCTTGAACTTCCCTGGATGCTTCATGAACTTGATGTCATATAACAATACCAAATATCCTTTCTTGAATTCCTTCTTCTTGATATGTCTGTCATGGTAAGCCTTTTCCCTTTCTTTCTGTACCTGTTGATGAAATCCTGCAATGAACCTGTCTTCCTCTAGTTCCAGTAACTGCGCAAGCATGTCTTGAACAATGCCTGTGTCATCCATACCTGTAAATGTTGCAATTATTAAACTAGGAACCAAGTATTCCATAGGTACCACTGCTTCCAAGCCATACACCAACTTCAATGGGGTCTACGTTGTTAAATTCTTGCAAGTAGTTCGATAATCCCACAATACTGCTAGAATTCTTAAATCCCAATCATCTATGTTGACACTACAAATCTTATTCAGTGTTGTCTCCAATATCTTATTGAAGGCTTCAACTATATCATTCGCTAGGGGGTGGTATGGAGTACTCTTCTGATGGTGAACTTCAAATTCCTGAGTCAAGGCTTCAATAGTTTTGTTGATGAAGTGTGTGCCTTTATAACTCATGAGGATCTTCGGGCATCCAAATCTGGTTATAATATCCTCAAAGATGAACTGTGTAGTTGTAGTTGCACTACATTCTTTAACTTCTTTTGCTTTTGCCCATCTGGTCAAATACTCTATCACAGTGATAATATATCGAGCTCTTGTGTGCCTTCCTAGTGGGTTAATAGGTCCCACAAAGTCAATGGCCCATTTCTCAAATACTTATAGCGTTAATTTCGGTGCCAAAGGCATCTCATCCCTTCTATAAGGCTTTCCTACACTTTGACATACATTGCAATCTCTGTAGTATTCCTTAGCATCCTTGTGTAAAGTAGGCCATTAGAGGCCAGCTCTGATAATCTTCTGCGTTGTTTCTTTCCCTGCATAATGTCCTCCTGCGATGCCTTCATGTGATTCTGTAAGAATCAATGGTCTTTTAGCCTCCATAACACATCTCCTCAAGATCTCATTGGGTCCCATCTTATACAACTGTCCAGCTATGAGTTGAAAGTCGGATGCGCAGAATACCAACTGTTTCTTCTGAATCACTGTGTACTTGCGAGGTTCCATTCCTATGGTTAGGAACTAAATTATCTCGGTGAAGTCATCATCGAATTATCTAATGGACAACAACTGTGCGTCTGGAAGTGTGTCCTCCAAACTAGTAGGTTCCTCTCCATGTTCTAACCTGGATAAGTGATTAGGTCCTTTATTCATTCTCCCTGGCTTGACCACAATTTCAAAATCATACTCCTGGAATAGTAGTAGCCATTTGCATATTCTTCCCCCCAGCACTAACTTGTTCACTAAGTATTTAAATGCAGAGTGATCAATGAACATCTTAAAGTTTTCTCCCAGCAAATAGTGTCTGAACTTTTGCAGCACATATACCATAGCCAAGCCTTCTCTTTCAGTCGTAGTATGGTTCCTTTCAGCTGTAGAAAGCTTCATGCTAGCGAAGGCTATAGGGTGTTCAATGTCTCTTACACCCAACTATGCTAAAACTTCTCCTAATGCAATGGAAGAAGCATTAACATGGACATTGAACTCCTTACTCCAATCTGGAAAACCCAAGATTGACACAGTGACCATTTTATGTTTTAGTGTGTCGAAGATCTGTTGGCATTCTTCCGTCCATTAGAACTTTCTATCTTTATTTAAGATCTTCTCCATAGTTGATGTTATCTGTGCATACCCCTTACTAAACTTCCTATAGTATCTAGTGTGTCCTAATGCAGTGCGCAGTTGTCTGACTGAAGTAGGGGGAGGTAGATCAACAATGATGGCAATCTTGGAAGGATCCACCAACAACCCCTGCTTACACACAATGTGCCCTAGCAACACTCCAAAAGGTGAAAAGAAAATACATTTTTTCAAATTCAAGGAAATCTGACATTGCCTGCACTTATCTAACATCAATATCAAACATTCAATATGGTCTTTCATTAGGCTAAAAATAGTCCAATTATCAAAATATGCCTCCAAGAACTTGTGTAGAAAGTCCTTAAATGCTTCGACCACCACCCTGGAAAATATGGTTGGTGCATTCTTCAAGACAAAGGGCATCATTGTGTACTGAAAAGAATCTCATTCTGTTGCAAATGTGGTCTTATGTCGATCTTCCTTAGCAATCATGATCTGATGATATCCTGGAAATCCATCTGTGAATGAGTAGGCCTCATGTCCTCCTACATTATCTAGAAATTCATCAGTAAATGGTGTAGGGAATGGATCATGGAGAAATGCATCATTCAAATTTCTTAGATCTACACAAATTCTGATTTCTTGTGTCTTCTTATCTTGGACCACCATAGGGATAATCCATTCAGATTCTTCAATAGATTCTATGATTCATGCTTCCAGCCTTATATCTAATTCAATCCTAACTTTCTGCTTATATTTGGGATTCAGTCTGTAAGGTCTCTGCTTGATAGGTCTTGCATCTGGTCTCAAGGGGATCTTCATTTCTCCCATGGGCCCTTTAATGCCCTTCATGTCTGTGAACTTGGTTGGAAACAAGTCCTTATATTCATGCAATAGTTATGTGATGTTGCTAATAGTACCATCATCTCAATAGTCTCCCACATTTTGTAATTCAGGTGTTTCCTCTGTTCCAATATTAACTTTCTTAATTTTAATGGGTTGTTCAATAAAAGGTAGTTCAATACCTGGTCCTTCTATGTCTCTGTGACCTTCAGTTTCTGCAATGTTTACATCTCTAGGTTCATCATCCCCATCAACATTAATATTGTAGCAATCCTGTAATTGTTGAAGGGGCGCAGTCCATTCATCTTCTTATTGCTCAAAAGGGAGGTTAGGTGCCTCCTCAAAGACCTTTTGTCTTACAATTTGTAAATCTTGATCTATTGTAGGGTACTGCCTCTCAAATAAAAATGTAGCTATAAAATTATGATTCATTCCATACCAGTATGTAGTGATGAGGCACAGTTCTTCTTGAAGATACGATTTATAAGCGTGGTATCCAATGTGTTAATGAACTTATGCACCCATTGTTCTTTAGGAGTGTTTCTCCAAGCCTCCTCACAACTTCACATGTGGTCCTTTGGACAACTCTGGCCTGTTTATCGAACTTCTCATCCTTTTGCTTAGTCTGAGAAGTGCACTGTCAATAAGGCATGACATTGTGTCCACTCTGCGATGCTCCTCTTATGTGCTCCCCACCATCTAGCTAGCATGGCTTTCAATGCCTCATCCAGTGCCAACATGCTCTGTGTACCATTTTCTCAAATTCAGCTAGAAATGTCTCTAAATGATTTATACCATCAAATGTTGGAAGATTACTTACTTTTGTGCCAATCTAGAGAACTACTATGGTCAATCTGGCACATCTCCTTGTGGAGACTTCATACATTATGTTCTACCAATTTTCTAATGCCTCTTCTGAATCTGATGAACATGCACTTTCACTTCACCAACTGAGATTTCCG